>JAYKKM010000260.1:1675000-1727500 GCA_035772405.1 Chrysogorgia sp. JL179-B06
TAATGAAAAAAATTAAATTATACTCCAGTTATCTATAGCGGCCAGCAGAGTTATTAATATTCAAATCGTAGTCCAGTTATAAGTTTCATGCATGCTGCGGGGGAGTTTCTGTAAAGTAATGTTACTTAGTCAAGAAACAGCGGTCTTCCCGCATGAGTGTTTCGGGGGGGGGGGGGATGGGGGGGGGTATAGGGGGGGGGGGGGGGGGGGGGGGGAGGGGGGGGGGGGGGGGGGGGGGGGGGGGGGGGGGGGCGGGGGGGGGGGGGGGGGGGGGGGGGGGGGGGGGGAGGGGGGGGGGGGGGGGGGGGGGGGGGGGGGGGGGGGGGGGGGGGGGGGGGCGGGGGGGGGGGGGACGGATGGGGGGGGGGGGGGGGGGGGGGGGGGGGGGGGGGGGGGGCGGGGGGGGGGGGGGGGGGGGGGCGGGGGGGGGGGGGGGGGGGGGGGTGGGGGGGGGGGGGGGGGGGGGGGGGGGGGGGGGGGGGGAGTCAGAATCCAGCTATCTGATTGGTGGATACGCTCATCTCCATGGATACGACCATTTGCGACGGATCTGTGGCGAGTTTTGACGGATTTACACAATTTAAAAAACTTCTACACTGTTATTGGCTAATATTTTCGACGGATTCGCAGCGTGGGGTATTCGTCAGCCTTCAGCGCATACTGCATGATTATACAGCCTTCTGATCGCTGCCTTGAACGCAAAAGTTCAATATTCGAAGGTCTACCTGAGAAAGTTAAAAGAGCGAATTTCAACCAGCGATGTCTCAACATTTACGACAATGTTCAGTCCGCGTTTGCGGCAAACGATTGAGATTCTCTAGAACGTTTGTATGCGGACCTTGAGAAGAAGATCGACGCTTCACGGACGAGTTCTATTGAAGAGTTATTGAGCGCCATCAACAACACGAGTAGAAGCCTCGGTAGAAATTTTGGTGCAGAGAGCTACATCCCCAAGTATGTTCGAGATCGGAAAAACAAGGCTTGCACTGGAATAAGGAAGAGAAATTTATGCTTTTATAGTCATATTTTTAGTTTTGAAAGTGTATTAACCGGCTACCAAGGCCCTGTGATAGTCTGGCATATTTTAATATTCGCTATACTGTATTAGCATAATTCTTCGTATACCGCATTGTAAGCATTTGTTTATTCTCATGTTAGTGAAGGATTTTATTTAAGATCTCTTTATATTTATTAATCGATTCACACGACATATACGGCATTGTTTGTTAGACTTTGGTTACAGGTAATATAGACGCTTCAGACCGCATGGTCTGGTGTAACATGATCATGTGAAATAGCTATGCAATACGACAATAGATAAGCATATTGACTGGTAGCCTGTCTGGTGTAAACTAGTTCGTTAATATTTTACTTAATATCTTGTTAATATTTGACTTAATGAATATCTGGTTTGTTTGTTTTTTCCCAAAAAAATCGGCGCCGACACCCCCCCCCCCCCCCCCCCTGGATGTTCGCCAACGAAAAATTGTGACTGACGTACGAAAAATCCTGGATCCGCCCCTGGTTCTAGATTTCGACAAGCAGTATATTTCTTTGGTCACATGGGACTGACAGGAGCATGTTTTACTCTATAAGTTTGCAATATTTAATATATTTGGTGCCTTCCATAAAATTAGCTATAGCATGCATCATAAAAATAATTTTCCAGTTAGTTTTAACATTCTCCAGGTCCAGTGTATTTCTAAGACATGTGTAACTTGTTGTGTTGGCATTTCAGAATATTCTGTAATTTGTATGAGAAATTGTTTGTGAGCACTATTTGTAAATTTTAATGTGATATTTGTATGTTACAGCCGTACAGGTAGTTGAAAATCAAACAACTCTATACGAAGGAAGAACTCAAAGGTGACATGACAACTTAATACAGAATATAATTAAACTGTGTTATTTACAGTTTTCAAACTTTGTCAATCATAAATCATTCGATTAAAGAATATTTTTACAATTCTTGAGTGTATTTTGTCTTGTGTAGTTTGATTCTGTATATATAAATGAAAAAGTTTAAGAATTTAATCTTTTTCTGACTTCTGTAACTTATGTTTATCAGACATATCATCATTGTTCAATGAATTATATGACCACATGTTCGACTCTCGAAATAAGAAAATAAGAAAAACCTCAGTAAACTGGTCCTGTTTAACCACCAATAAGGCCAACGGGTCTTACTACATCCCGGCGTTCTTTGTCAGCGCCCGCGAGCACTCGTCTTCTGGACGATCCTTTTATTAGTATTAAGGAAACCCAACCCCAACACAACAAAAGATCCTAACCCTAACCCCCCGCCTAACGGGTTAGGGTTAGTAAACTAATTAGGCAGGGGGTTAGGGTTAGAAAACCTGTTAGGCGGGGGGTTAGGGTTAGAAAACCTGTTAGGCGGGGGGTTAGGGTTAGAAAACCTGTTAGGCGGGGGGTTAGGATCTTTTGTTGTGTTGGGGTTGGGTTTCCTTAATACTAATAAAAGGATCGTCCAGAAGACGAGTGCTCGCGGGCGCTGACAAAGAACGCCCGGGATGTAGTAAGACCCTTCGCCAACACTGAGGATGACAATCTTTCTCAAGACTATAACCTAGAGTATCTGATTCCGACTACCGCTGAGACCATCAAAACGTCATCACTAGTACCAACATCGTTCGAAGGCGAAATATGTGGTGGAAATTACGGCACTCCTACATCAAATGCAAATGAACCATCTAATAATGCAAACTTCATGTCACCTGTCGAAGACAATGGATTTGTCGATTCATCGAATAGCTCAGATTTAGAGCTATTCCCTGAGGAAGAAAACAAAGACCAAATTTCTATCTACAAAGCGGTGTTGTGAATCCTCAGCTAACCTCGATTCTAATCTCAAATTCACCAGGACCTCGCTTGAGAAAGACCCCTGTTCAGGTAAACAATACTTCACCCAATCCCTCGCAATAACTCTAGCCTGAACTTGTCATTGTCTTCACTTCGTCCTTCTAACCAGTAATCATCCATCGACATTGCACTGTTTCTCCGCAGAATGTTTCGAATATAAATTCCAAACTTAAAAGACTTTCAAGACTCATCTATGCTAATCAATTTTGACATTGTCGCCATAACAGAATCATGGCTAAACCAAACCGCCATTTCTGACTCTGACAACTGCTGCCGTGGGCTAACGATATCCATCGCTGTGATCGTCGTGTTTCCAACAAACCTTCTTCCTCTTTTGCCAGCTCGTGGCGGTGGGGTGTTCTTAGCGATTCGAAATGAACTCCGCTGTAAACACCGTTTCCTTGTGTGCCGATCACTGTGACATTGAATATGCCGCTGTTGATAGTACTTTACAAAGAACTGCGGGAAAGTATTATTCGCTGTGTTCTATAGACCGCCTAACGCGATATATGATTGGACCTCATCCAATTTACTAGGATGACACTGGATTAGTTGTACATATAATAAGGCTGTAAATACTTGGCGACTTCAACTGCCCCCCTCAATCAATTGATTGAAGGTTCTGGTTTCTGGTGAAGTCTGCTAACTCGCTTTATTTAACTTTTGTCAATCGCTTAATGACAATAACTATTTCCAACGTGTTGACGTGCCTACGCGTGGAGTCTATTGTCTTGACCTTATAATAAAAAATAATTACCTCTATTGTCGAGGGTGTCACTAACGTCGATGTTACTGATTGCGTGGGTGTCGCTGTTTCTTCTTTCTTACCCCGAGAGTCACAAAGCGATAACATTTGACTTGCATTTGGCAATTCGTACGGGAAACAACAACAGAAGAACTCCGTCTTTTAATTTTAAAAAGGCTGACTTCGATGATTAAGAAGCCAAATTCTCGAACGACCGTCTCTGAAGATCATTTATCGAAAGACAACACCATTGATTGCAACTGGTTTTTTTGCGTGGAAATCTAGTTCTCTTTCAACATGTTAAAGCTTCCAATCCATAAACAAAAGCCGCGTAAATTCTCTATTCCTCCTTGGATTGACGGCGAAGCTCTCTACGCAATCCGTAAGAAAAACACTGTAAGAAAGAAAGCATTACGGAAAGACATCCCGTCACTCTGGGAGAAGTTTAGAATTCTTCGCAGGGAAAATAAATACCTCATACTGATAAAAAGAACAACTACATCAAAATAAATCTCTGACTCCTGTTTTTACTCAGCCCAATCGCTTCTGGAATTACTTTAAAAGGCTAAACAAGCAATCTGCTGTTCCCAGACCATCGTTGAAACACATGGCTTTTCGTTTACATCTGCCCTTGAAATAAAGCTGAAGCTTTAAAATTCATACTTTTCATCATATTTAATAAAGATACCTCACTCCCTTGTGACCATGCCGTCAACATCATTTACAGACTCCAGTATTTCATCTATTGTTCTTACTATCGACGACGTGTTATCTGCGTTAAAGTGTTCCTAACAAGACTCAAAGGCCCTGATGACATTCATCCGAGATAATAAAAGAATGCGCCAACGAACTTGCTCCATCCCTCCTTGAGCTGTTTAATCAGTCTCTATGCCTGGGCAAGTTGCCCTCCGATTGGAAATCCGCAAACATAACTCCAGTGTTTAAAAAAGGAGTCCCAAAGTCACTTATCACCTAACTATCGCCAGATTTCCCTATTGTCTATTATAATTAAACCGTGGTGAACGGGTGTGTATTGAAGAAACCATGCCCTCAAACTAATCAACCTGCTCTCCACCTTACAACACGCCAGCTTTATTGAAGGAAAATCTTGTATAACTCAAATTGCTAACTGTGCTCCACACGCAATTGGCGCTGCCCTTCATGCCAGCAATGAGGTAGATAACTATCTACCTTGGATTTTAGTAAGGCTTTTGGACTCTGTCCCCCATCGTAGGCTTCTTCACAAACCTTCTCTTATATGTGGCATTGAAGGCCCTCTCCACACATGGTATTTTGCTAATTACCCTCTACACTTCCAGAATTCAGAGAGTCCACATCGCGATGGTACCAATAACTCCTCCTGGGTCCCCCGTTGTGTCAGGTGTACCTCAAGGCAGCATCCTTGGTCCTTTCCTCTTCCTCCTCTTAACGTGAACGATCTCCCGGAAGCTTATATTGTGAGCAGTGACACCTCCATTGCCCGTTTTTTGCAGATACGGACGCCAAATGTTCCCCGCGTGGGGGGCTTCACTCTGCCGCTGACCAACACATGTTTCCAAAGAGATATTGACAACCTACTTGATTGGGAGCAATCTGTGGGGACTTTCCTTTAACTTAGACTCCTAAGTGTGAGGTTTTAAGAATCTCCGAGAAAGAAATCCAAAGCTCTATGCTCCTCCTGAGTCAGTGGCCTATACTATTGGTAGTCATACCCTCTAGTGTGGTTCTCCTCCTCCCAAAAAGACCTCGGGTCAATGGTCCACCAGCAAACTAACATGGAGTGTTCATGTATCTTTTGCTGTGGCCAAAGCCAACAGGATGCTTTTGGCTTTTTTGCGCAGAGAACACTGTAGTGAATATGGGTACATGACCGCAGGAGACTATTATACATCACGTTTGTAAAGGTCCCACCTAGGTATGGTAGTGAAGTCTGGGCTCCCCAATCTAATATAGGGTAACCTCAGACTTTTTGGAAGCAGTTCAACGGCGTGCTACCAGATTCATACTTTCTTGTCACCCTCGCCACGACTCCCGTCCTAACTACAAATCGCGCTATTATCACTCCATCTGTTACCTATATTCCTACTGGCTTGAAATCCCGTGACATTTTTTTTTTTAAATGTATTACTGTCTTTTATAATATTGTCCATGACAAGTTTGTCACTTTTGCCAGTAACCGTACAAAGAGTTCCTCTAGCGGTCTCCATCCAGCTTATTCCTAAGAAGTTCCGTACTTCGACCTTCAAGATTCTTTTTTTCAACCGTATTGTCCCTCCTATATGGAATTCTATTCCTGTATTTCCCATAATGCAAGCCTCTACATATGAATCATTTAAGAAACTTGTTACTAAACTTAAATATTTTAAAAAACTTGAAACTTTCTTCGATTCCGAACGTACGAGGACCGGGAAGACCGTCTGTCCCCGATTCCGGATCAGTAGTAAATTTACTTCTGCTGTTCGTATAAATAACTTATTAATTAAATGTTCACGTGTTTTACTTTATTCGTATGTACGCACATAATATGTTTTAGTTGTACTATTTGTAGAACTTTTTATTTATGTTTGGGCAAACCCAGCGTGGGACCACAAGAGATTCCGTTCGTTAAGCCCTTTCACATTTCTCGTACACTCTTGTTTTTATGTATTATTTATTTATGTACTTGTTTTTGTATCTCGTGTACGATTTTGATGGAATTTTCTAATAATAATAATAACATCAACATTCTTTCTCAAGACTACACTAACCTAGAGTATCTGACTCTGACTGCCACTCCATCGAAATGCCAGACACTATTACCAACATCAGCAATCTTTATGAAGAATACATTCATTATCACTGGTTGGCTAAAGAGAAGGAAGATGGCTAAAGATTTTAAAACTGGTTCCTTTAGGAACAACCAAATATACAAAAGTTTACAAACAATTTTCTCAAATAGATCAATAAAACTGGTGCACATACAGGTTATCTCAAATACATGATTTATAAGAATACATCTCTGACCGCCCCAACATGTACAACACGCCCAAAAATTAGACCAAATAACGGCATCTCCTTCGTGTACCGGACACACAATGGACACAGACTACGTTATAGACACATCAAGGTTATTTTCTCGGGATTCAGAAGCTTTACAAGAACAAAAACCCTAACCATAACCATAACCCAAATAAAAACTATAGTCCTAACCCTGAAATAAAGGAATATTAACCCTACTTTTAAACTAAATATTTCAATGATGTAATATTCTGTGTCCGGTACACGAAGTAAGAGCCCAAATAACGATTATCAATTGCAATTTTTTGCATCCGGCTGAACTTTTCATTGTGATTTCGAATTAAGAAATATGCACCGAGTTTAATAAACAATATATTTTTGCTCAAAGAAAACTCGGTGTAATGATTAAAATAGGTTGTCCTTGCATTCATAAAATCTACCAGATGGGGTTATCTAATTCGGGCTTTAATACATTATACTAAATATACTTTTTAGTCACAACTCACAAGTACTCACCAACTGTACTCACACAAACATCGAAATAGCTATATTTCAAGACTTACCATAGCGATTGTCCATAGTAAAGCTTGTTCAGTTGATCAAAATTTCCGAATCTGTTAGTCCTCTAGCAGTATTCCATATTCTGAGTAAATTCTGAATGATAACGGCCTTCATCAGTTCAAAGTTGTAATCACCGATACTGGGAGCTCGTACCATGGAACTCGCAAATTCCGTTTTTCCCAAGATTTTGGGGCCAAACAATTACTACAATTTCTCTCTCAAAATGCTTCACGTGTCCTCTCTTTCTCGTAATAAAAAAAATTGTCCGATCCCGAAGGAGAAAATGCTTTAAAACACGAAAACTCTAACTGTGCAACAGTAAATAATATAGCAAAGTGGGACCTTCCAATATGGCCGCCGCGACCAACCGGAAGCTTCATTTTCAGACAATAAATGCTCTATCCACGTGTATCACGTTGTATTATCAACGTTTATTCAACGTCGAAATGACGTTGATTTAGGACGCGTCGGATTTTAGACCAATTTTCGACGTCGATACGACGTCGTGTGCGGCCAGGTTACTGACATTGCCATTGTCTTCGCTGTTCTCATGCATCGTCACCGCCATTGTTGTCAATGTAGTGACGATTTTCGTGATCAACCTGCAAAATCGCAACCTGCAACCTATAACTTGTACACGCCGCAGTGGTGAAGCTAGCGGTCATGCTAGTCATGCTCAGCATGACTAAAAATTTCTGAAAATTTATAGTTTTATTTACTTTTATTTATTTACTTTTATTTACTTTATTTGAAATCTCTCCTTTGAACTTTGAAGTCTTGCGCATTTCGAGGCTAGCATGACCATAGCCTGATAGCCCGAAATAAGCTTTCCGCCTGACCAACTAATGGCCTGACTGCACAGCACGTCTGTTTAGGAGATCCTTGATTTATCATGGCATCAACGAGCTCTGATTCGGTCCAAACAGTCCTTGTTTGTGAACTGCTTAGAAAACCGTTTTCGGCTCGAAACATCAACGAGAAAAATCTTCTTGTTGGACAGCGACCAATGCCGGATCTTGGCCATGAGTCGCAGTTCGAAAAGCTTACCGAGACCTGTAAACCCGCAAACCATGGCAAAGATTCTCTCCAAGATGAGAGAAACACAGATGAGAGATCAATCATGAAGACGGAAAGGACAGCCCCGAAGGACAGGGAAATATTATTATGCTGTGTTGACATTTATCTCGTGAAACTGCGTAATATTAATCATGAAATGTTGTTTTTGTCCGATTTAAATAAATTCTATATCGAAATGATCACTTGAATCTGGCGAATCGAACGCTGTAGGTTTCTCTACTTAAAATGTGAATATCAGATGTTATGAGAAAATGCGTAAACGAGTAAAGTACCCAAAACTCGTCTTCAGCTTGAAGATCTATTCCACGTTTACCCGGTGATTCAATGCTTTTATGTCTATTAAACATATAATTTCGTAAAATATATGTTTCGTATACCTTGCCGTTGATTTTTGACACACGAAGACCTTCAATCGAACAGATATTAGAAAAAATAGCATTGCTGTGTTTAGTGTTTGCATTAAATTTCGTCTGCGTGTCAGGCGTTCTGCATTGGGGGGAGGGCTGAGGGCGGGCTAGCCTGCGTGCAGACGCCTGATTTTCTTTGCATTAATATGTTGTCAGTGGTCCCTAGGCATGCTAAAATATGAAATTTTATAAACTTCTGAGCTGAAAAATCACCGCTCAGAATGCAGGAAATGCCATTTACGGGAATCTATATTTCAAAAGTTTCAGGGGTAGGAAGCCTCGCGCCTTCGACGCTCGGATTATTAGTTAGCATGACCTCCCATTTGGGACCAGGTTCGCGACTGATCCGCCGCCCCGCCCTGACTGCAGCCAGCACAGAAGACGAGTTTTCTCTAAGGTTTGGTGATATATATAATTATGACTGGGAAGGGATTAATATTCTGTCACTTTGCGATCACATCTGATCAGAATTAAGGAATTTTAGACTTACATAATTACAGTTATCGCTATAACACGTGCTTTAGCCAAAGCTAATTTAGAAATACCATGCAACCCATACTTTATTCTGTAGTATCTTAGACAACTTTCACACCAGTGGAAGTGTTCCAAGAAATATTATAGCTATTCATTTGCTACACAGACCTATTAAGCAACTAACAACTTTTTACAGTTTGCATTTTACGCTATTTAACCAAAAACTATTAAAAAATTATGTTTTTCCAACTTCAGAACTTCTGGCCAAACTCCAAAGGGCCCAGGCCACTGGGGCAGCAGGCCCTTTTTTTCCTTCAGTGGTGGGGCAGTGGAAAGGGTCCACTGGGGAAAATGCCCCACCAGTATATGGTATTAAAAAATGCGCTGTACTTGTTTCCAGGTTGGACGATTGCGGCTGAAGGTTTGGCGTAACTTGGAAGAAGAGGCCATGTTCCTGCTTACTTCATCCGTAACTGGAGAAACGATCTGCTCTATAACACGCGCTGGCATCACAGGTGAAGATTGGTCCGTGCGATGTAGACACAGCAGGTGGTGATGCTGTTTCGGAAACGGAAGGTGCTAAAGGAGTGGCCCAACGACGCGGAGGCTCATTGGAAGAAGTCGGTGTTGTACGGTTTAATCGTCGAGGAGGCATTCTGGAAGATGTTAAAGAAAGGAGCAAACAGAAATTAACACTATCGAAGTGACTAATAATGAGATTAACGCCTCTAGAGACCTTACAGGAGCCGAATTAATTAATTTAACGCCTAAAAAGGCCAATTAAAAAAGGGCTCATAGTTCGAAAGAAAGCGATCGAATAAAGTCGATCGCACGAAGAAAATCACTGAATGGAAATCCGCCTTAAGAGACTAACAAATTACGCCTCTGAAGAGACTAACAAATAAGTTTCTCGTACCCAGAGCCTGCGTTCCTTTTGGCCTGCGACAAAAAACAGAGGCTCTGGGGAGCTCCGATGAAACTCGTCATTTGATTGGTTGAGCTCTCTCACCAGTTTCTTTAGGAGCTTTTGCATTTTCGAATCTCGGTAAATAAACTTATCAGAACTATTGCTGGTAAAGTCAGTAAAGATTTATTCGATACACCTGTAACACATAATTATACACGACGGATCCAAAATACAATTTAACACATGAAATAATTCAAAACAGCTAAAATCCCGACAATTTACAAGTTAAAACTATTATTATTCTCGCTTCGTCGCCAAACAAAACATCCATCGTCTGACTCGTCTCGTAATTCTTCAGTTTCGCCTCAGAACTTTAAAATTATAATTATAGATTACAAGGTCGATGTAGTTTAGCACGGAGGTTCTTGACAGAAAGTACAATTCCTTACATTTTAATGTGTTCTGTGTAGCAATCAACCTGAGCGGATGAGCCGATCACTGACGGCGACGCAAATTTCGAAACCGTATACGGTCGGATACCTCATCAGCCTGCACCCCAAGACCACGGCAACAGCGGTCGCTCTATACCAGTCCTTTTCATTTATTATAACACCACGTTTCGCGGTGTCGTGTGCGCACACAATGCCGAGATCGCTTCGGAAGTCAACAGCAATGGCAGCTAGCAGAGAAACCACTCTCAAGTCGATCAAATTTACAGGATATCATCAGACCTAGAAATAATTACAACCGTTCTTGGATCCTACGCTTCGAAAATACGGTGGTCGCACTACGTTTAAAAGGACTAAAAGTCTAAATCAATCGTTAATAAAGCCGTGCCTAGCAATTTGCTAGTAGCACTGTAGCAAAATCCATTGAATTGAATAATCTTTTATCTTATATTAATCGTCAAAGGTAAACTGTATATATCCAGACCTGAAAATAATGGTGGATCCTGGTTCCAAGAAAACTCTAAAGATAAAAGATTATTCAATTCAATGGATTTTGCTACAGTGCTACACTGCTACTAGCAAATTACTACGCACGGGCCACACGGCTTTATTAACGATTGTTTTAGTCCTGCGAAACGTATAGTGCGACCACCGTATTTTCGAAGCGTAGGATCCAAGAACGGTTGTAATTATTTCTAGGTCTGATGATATCCTGTAAATTTGATCGACTTGAGAGTGGTTTCTCTGCTAGCTGCCATTGCTGTTGACTTCCACCGCGAAACGTGGTGTTATAATAAATGAAAAGGACTGGTATAGAGCGACCGCTGTTGCCGTGGTCTTGGGGCGCAGGCTGATGAGGTGTCCGACCATCTACGGTTTCAAAATTTGCGACGGCGACGCGGACATATAAAACACACTCGTCAAATCGTCCGGTTCATTACGATTTACCACGGATTTAGAGAAAAGCTAAGAAAGACCATTTGTATCGCAACGCTTTGCCAAGAGCTTATCGGTGAACAAATATTTTTCCTGGTCTTCGAACAAGCTAAAGATCGCCGATGACAGTAACAAATTATAGGGAACTGGGAACCAGAGGACTGGGAACAGAATCCCAATTTTGGCATATGTTCTTCTAGTACGTATTCCATATAAGGAAGTGGCCTACGAGCAAATACATGGCACTCGTACCAGCCCACTGGATGTGGGATTGTTAACACGTTACGATATGTTCGATTATCTGCTCTTTTTAAGAAAACTAAGTTAGCTACCGGGATAAGCTGTTCGCATATTGTAAACAGATAATTTATCTTTGTTTTAATATATATTGTAGCTTTGGGTGTTGATTATTTCTCAAGAAAACGTTCGTCGAAGACAGCCGAAAGTTTGTGTTTTGTTTACAAGATGGCGTGCGTATTACGAAAATTATATTTTTGGGCATGTTCGATTATCCGCTTTTTTTAAAGAAAACTACGTTTAATAGCTATTTATAAAAGACTTTATAAAACACAGTCGGGAGTTAGAAAACTCGTTAGGCTGGGGGTTGGGTTAGGACCTTTGTTGTTTTGGGGTCGGTTACAATCCAACTAACTAGGAGGCTGGTACGAGGGTTCAACGTGTCAGCTATTTGCTCTTTAATTCACTCTATTTGCTCGTCAATGCCTTCTATTTGCGCTTCCTTATAAGGTATACGTACTAGATACACCTATCAATTTTGGGGACTTTTTCATCGGAGTTCCCCTGAGCCTCTGTTTTTTGGCGCAGGCCAAAAGGAACGCAGGCTCTGGGTACGAGATTGCGCGGTGCATGACTGTCAAATGACGTCTCATAAGAGAATAACCAATGACGCGCCATAAGACTATTAAACAAACTCCTGCGAAGAGATTAACAAATTTCGCCTGCAGTGAATAACATATTGTGCCTCTAGAGAGACTAACAAATATAGGGTTAGTATTAAGATTTCGATCGAAATTTGGAAATAATTTTCCATATATGATCTATCTTTGACGGATGTGATTGCACAAGGAATTGATATTGCTCGCAGTGTTTAGTAGTTAACACAAGTTAACGTGCATGTAATAATACTGTTATCATATTTGATTCTTTATGTTTGCATAAAATTTCAACTTCACATGCTGAAAATATATACTCAAAAGGAATTGCAAAAAATTGGGTTTCAGGGTTCTAAAATCCTAAATTTCCTCGGGGCGCTCCCCTCCCTCTCTACACTTCCGTAATATTTTACAGTAAGATTTTGACCTATATCCGCCCCTGCAAATTTCCAACTTCAATTGACAATGTGTGATATGCACATTATTTTTATGTACACCAACCTGTTAATGTTTTTGATACATACAGAATAATTAAATAATTAACCATTTAAAACAAATAAGTGGTTTGTTTGTCGGATACAGATGCATGGTATTGGAAATGTATAACATTTCCCACCTCAGTTGATGTGTGAAATAAAAATATCCTTCATATGAACTATATTCATATGAGCTGCACTTTATTTTGAGTGGATTTCCTCTTTGAGACTATGAGTACATTTTCCTATTCCTTTGATAAATATAGAGATTTTCATTGTTGTCTTTGTCATCCATAAGAGTTTAAATTTTAATACTATTTTCCCTATTTATATGAATTATCTGGAGGTTGAACTGTTCTTATAACTGAACCTCAGTACTCGAACCGCTAGGTCTACCGGTTTCTTTAGAACGAACTCCAACGCTAAACGTGGATCTCTTACGAGTTGTCGCAATGCCAATAAGATTGTTCAGAATGCTTTGATATCCCTTGCGGAACCTTCGATCCCCAATACCATATATAAAGGGATTCAGACTACAGCTTCCAATATAAGAGAATATAACAAACAGTTTGCTAAGCTTTGACAACTGCTCGGATTCTATGCTTCCTCCCAGATCAGCGATGATCCATAGAAGCTGAAAAGGTAACATGAAAACTGCGAACACGATAACTACGACTATAATCATTTTTAATGCTTTTTTATTTCGTTTTTTCCTGGCTTTAGAGCTGCGGGTGTCTCCAGCGTTGTCGGATGAGTAAAGTGAGATCTTAGAGCGAGGTCCATACTTTGAAAGCCTGACACGTTGCGTTTTTCGCATCAAGTGAAATCCAATGCGGACGTAGACAAAAAACATCACGAGTAACGGTAACCCGTACTGGATTGCGAACAAAAAGACAGTGTAAATTTGTCTGTATAGGAACTTTGGCCATGCTTCGTAACAGCTATCTTCTTCCATTTTTAGCACAAACGAATAGGGGATAACACATATGACTGAGAAGATATAAGCCAATGCGATTGCCTTTTTCACCTGAGTTCGGCGGAGCTTTGTTTTGAATGTCTGCACGAAAACTCTGTAGCGGTCAATTGAAATAATTGTGAGTAGAATTGGACCTGCTATGTAAAAAAGCGTGTTTGCAGGCCAAAGCAGTTTACAAAAAACAAAGCCGAAATCCCACTCGCTGCCGTGAATGAGAGAGTAGATGTCAAAGGGTATGCCGAGCAAAACCAAGCTGATGTCGGATATGGCTAGGTGAAGAAGTAGAAAGTTGCAGGTGGTACGTCGCAACTTTTTCTCGCGTAGAATTGTGGAGATTACAAGAACGTTTCCAAACACACTAATGGCCAGTATCACCACATCAAGAACTATGTTAGCAGTTATCATCACGCTGCTCATCCACTGCGAAGTTTCATTGAAGGTTTCGTTCCTGGTGACGTTATGCATGTTTGACCTGGTGAGAAACAAGTTGTTTATTTTAATAAGCAAAGGCATCACAATGCTAAAAATACTAATCTACTAAATACTAATAAGTCTATATATAATCCTTTTCAGCACAAACCATGTGTGAATCTATGTATAAATAACATATATCCCGAGGTCGAGGTGTATAACCGACTTATGTCATGATTGGTGAGGTTCACAAATGTATTGTTTGTTAAAGTGCCCCTAACCTCAAAAATTTTTATTGTCTTATTTGGAAGAACTTTTAAAATGATAAAGTAACTTCTTTTGAAGATTTTCGTTTTTTCGCTTTCTTTTTGAGATATATCAGTTTGTTTGATATGCAAATATCAGGAATTTCGTCACACAGGCATAATGATTTATCAGAGAATGTTATATCTTTACGTTCACGAAATAAAAACACTAAAGTGTGAATAACACGTGTGTGGGTTTCTCCCACAACACCAAACTTCTTGATTTCAAAGGATTTCGTTCGAGAATGAAAGAGATATACACATTTCTCCAATAAGTCATTATGCATGTGTGACGAAATTCCATACATTTGCATATCAAACAAACTGATATATCTCAAAAAGAAAGCAAAAAAACGAAAATCTTCAAAAGAAGTTACTTTATCATTTTAAAAGTTCTTTCAAACAAGACAATAAAACATTTTGAGGTTATGGGCACTTTAACGCGTGTAGCTAAGGTGGTGTAAGACCGAGCGCTAGAGTTTTTTCTGCAGGTTTCGTCAAATGCGAGGACATGTAAAGATACTTGAATTACTTATTAGCATTTTTACGTGTAGAAACGAGTAAACAACTTAATGCAATTTTAAGATGCACTGTGGGAATTAGAAGACATTTGTATTTTTGAATTTGCCAGTCAAAGAAGCTTCAAACTATGCAAGTTTGGTGTACACTGTATGTTGAAGGCTCACCCTCGCTTCGCATATAGCCAATCATGAACCCTCCGGAGTCAATACTAGATATATATCCCGCTGGAGAAGAAAAGAAACCGAAGCATAACTAGCTCTTTATAACTAGCTCTACAAATTTTGTATCGAGCACTCTTATTTATTGGGATATTGTCCATGTTTTTGTCTAATTCACCTAATAATATATACAAACATTCTATGAGGCAAATTGAGTTAAACAGTGAAACATTGCTTTGATTATACATGAGGTTTATGTTTTAAAATGCTAATGAATGTGACGTCAACGTTTGAATTTGGTCAAATTTCTCTAGCAGCCGAATGTTGTACATCGTATAGTATGGTATGGTATGGTATGGTATGGCGTATGGCATAGCATAAGTTCCGTGCCATATTGAAATGTCTTGTAACGCGATTTGGGATAGATCTGCGAAAACGCAGGTCCTTTAAATTTGGGTCTCGTCTAAAAGCATTGACCGGTTTACATGAAGAAAAAATGTTGTCAGTAAGAGGATCTTGTTGAATCATGTTGATATTGTTAGAAATAATATTATATATAGGTGTGTTTTGCGGATCGAATGTTAGGCAGCTGATTGGTATTTTCTTGTCTGAGTTATTTTGGTTATTTGGAAAAGGTGCTTGTATACATGGAGTAACGATAACTTTCTGATATGCTCTTTTAATTGTATCGGTAGGGTAGTCATGTGCAAGGAAAATACACACATCTCTTTGGCTTTGATAATAAAATCGTTGTCATACCCAATTCTGGGTAAACGTAGCGATTGGGACTACGGAATGGAGTTTTTGCAGTGTGTGGGAAAGTTATCGTTATTCCACGCGCACAAGCACTTTTTATAGAGCCCGCACACTTCTCAGGCTATCTATAAAAGAATAGCCAAACTGAATCCTGCCAGTTGTCAGAAGATCGTCTATAGGTGTGAAACGTCGAGTGACGACGAATATTTAAGTTTGCTATAACTATATACAATATATGAATGTGTTGTTATCTATTTTCAAGTAAAATAACTGAGCACTACACTAAAAGCGTCGAACAGTGAGCGGGTTGTTCGGTACACGTATTTCTAGTAATGTAAATGATTGAATATATTAAGTCTTGAGAAAGTGACTGACGTTTCGTAGGCCTCAGCGGTCATCTTCAGAGTCAAGTCAGGTTATATATCGGTCGGCGCAGCATCCTATTGAGCTAACAACGTACAGTGACGTCAGAACTTTTATAATATCGAGATATTTGACATAGTGATGTGACATTGTGATTGTGGAGGATAGCTCAACCTCATACCCAGGCTTTTCACCCGCTCGGCGGACTCGCCGGAGCGAAAACCCTGGTGGACGCTGGTCACGTGATCTGCTAAACGATTTTCTGTCAGGGGTGCGGTGGTCTTAAACACGTTGAACGAAGCCAAATATTCTAATAAAAATAGCGGATCAATTGAGGTGTGCGTTCGAGCCGATGGTTTTCCTTCGAAGCCTTCACGTTGCTGTTACACATGACAAGCGTGTATTGTGATGTCATTTTACGGTCTTTTGTTCTAGATGTTGTTGCAGTTTTCCCTATGGGCAATGTTGTTGTTCGCCAAAGAATACAATCGTCGAGGAATCGCAACTCAAGTAATTACTCGGGTTACCACCTGTGGTGGTAGCCGAGTCTAGGTTTCCGTGGCATTCCTGTATTTTTTATTTTTCGGGTCGACAAATTGCAATTATTGCATCATCCCAATAGGCTTTGCGAAACCAGGCGCTGTGCTCATTTTATTGCTCGCTATTGCTCGAATGTTCGCTCAAAACTCCAAAGATTCATAACGAATCATAAGGAATGTTGCTGGCTAGTTAATCATAAACACAATTTGATTGCAAGCATTTGTGATCTTAAAATATTTCGTGCAAAACGTGTCACCTGGGGTGAGATTTTGTCTCACATTTCTCCCGAGACTTCGAACGGAAATATAAAGCCAATTGCGTCGGGTATAAGGGTAAAAAGCAGATGCGAAAAGGCGAATGGAGGATAAAACGCGAATGAGAAAAGGAAAGTAGGTATGTGTCTAGAAATTCAGAATTAGACTCCCCACTGCGGGCGAGTGGCGACTCACTGCCTCGCAGACTATAATATTATTCAAACCGCGTTCTAATGTAATTGCTCTGGTTTTTGAACGCATGAGTTGCAGATAATATCAACTATATTCCAGGCGTCATTCTATAAGCAAGAACATCTGCAATAAAATTAAAATCTGAAGTAAATTAAGATGGAAGTTCAGCACGAGTACTGAGAGTCAAATATCACAGCTTGTCAGGTATCAGTATTTTACACAATATTTTACTTAGCTGTACCTTACCTAGGGTTACAAATCGCGGAATTTGCAAAGAGAACATTGATTTGTGTCTATTCTATTGTATGTTTTACAAAACACGATTAACCGCAAGTAGCCCGAGTTAACGCCTTATATAGACCAGATCAGACGGTTTTATCGTCGGCGGGATAGAGAATCAATTTTCAACGTAAAAAGCCAAGGAAATATTGGAAATATAGAGCTTCAATGTGATTTTTGATATATCATAAACTTAAGGGCGCTCAGTACAACTTTGTGTTTACTCACACGGAATCATTCTTGTCTGGCAAATTTGGCCGAGAATTTAAAAGAAAGAGTGTGTGCCATAGTGATCGACGAAGCTCATATAAGATGCGGGAATGAGTCGTTGCTAGAACGTTAGCTGCCATAAATATCTTCTGCTATGACCAGTAAACCCGTATTTCTACGGTTAAATTATTTTTTTTGAATACTTTGAATTGCCAACGCTGCGACAAGCTTTGGAAAAGTCGCCAGAAGACTTGTAAATTTTTTTAGGAGAAATTATATAATGAGGTTATGAAATAACGAAGGTTAAAAGCACAGGAGAGCGCGACGGTGTGGTAATCGGAAACGCTAGCTGCACGAAGATGTAGATATGTGCGTGTGATCATTGCAAATTATATGCGCCGGCAATTGCCAAAGACGATGGATGATAGGGGGCAGAAAATAACATATAACGTGACCGTGAAACAAAGAGCGATACATAGCTCGCAACACCGATCGAATAACGAAATATGACCTATGACTATGTATAGTATAATATACCCCTCGAGGAAACATGACAGTGTGTTGACAGGGCGCAAGAAGAACGCGGCTCGTATTTCGATAAGACTTCATTATTCAGTCGATATCCGCACGAACGTAGCGAAGTTTTGTCTGGCGACCCACCACCCATCCCCTCTATATGCCTCGATATATTATACTCCATCAGTGTCCCAACTGATGTGAAGGGTGCAGGTGTGTGGTTGATGGTGGTCGGATCAGGAACAACGCTAGCCACTCCCCTGATCCAACTCCAAGCACCAATCACGAAAGGCTAAACCGAAACCTGATAACCTAACCACACCTGCTACCCAACCAACCAAACGGGTAAGTATGAAAGTGAGTAAGGCGCGGTATTGCGGAATAGACAGTTTAGACATAAGAAGTATATTGTGTATATTTATACAGTGTATACCGTATATAATGTATAGTTATACTGAGTAGACAGGTGGCGTATATTCTGTCAATTCTCCATTGCTTATTATACACTATACGTCTAATAGACGTCTAGTGTATATTAACGTCTATTGTGTCTATTTCAGACACACTTGTATACATAAACTGTGAGTGTCTATTGTGTATATTGTGTATATTAGCGTCTAATTATACACTATATACGTCTAATAGACGTCTAGTGTATATTAACGTCTATTGTGTCTATTTACACACTTGTATACATAAACTGTGAGTGTCTATTGTGTATATTAGCGTCTAATTATACACTATATACGTCTAATAGACGTCTAGTGTATATTAAGGTCTATTGTGTCTATTTACACACTTGTATACATATAAACTGTGTGTGTCTATTGTGTATATTGTGTATATTAGCGTCTTATTATACACTATATACGTCTAATAGACGTCTAGTGTATATTAACGTCTATTGTGTCTATTTATACACTTATACATAAACTGTGAGTGTCTGTTGTGTATATTGTGTATATTAGCGTCTAATTATACACTATATACGTCTAATAGACGTCTAGTGTATATTAAGGTCTATTGTGTCTATTTACACACTTGTATACATAAACTGTGTGTGTCTATTGTGTATATTGTGTATATTAGCGTCTTATTATACACTATATACGTCTAATAGACGTCTAGTGTATATTAACGTCTATTGTGTCTATTTACACACTTGTATACATAAACTGTGAGTGTCTATTGTGTATATTGTGCGTCTTATTATACACTATATACGTCTAATAGACGTCTAGTGTATATTAACGTCTATTATTGTGTCTATTTACACACTTATATACATAAACTGTGAGTGTCTGTTGTGTATATTGTGTATATTAGCGTCTAATTATACACTATATACGTCTAATAGACGTCTAGTGTATATTAACGTCTATTGTGTCTATTTACACACTTGTATACATAAACTGTGAGTGTCTATTGTGTATATTGTGTATATTAGCGTCTTATTATACACTATATACGTCTAATAGACGTCTAGTGTATATTAACGTCTATTGTGTCTATTTGCACACTTGTATACATAAACTGTGAGTGTCTATTGTGTATATTGTGTATATTAGCGTCTTATTATACACTATATACGTCTAATAGACGTCTAGTGTATATTAACGTCTATTGTGTCTATTTACACACTTATACATAAACTGTGAGTGTCTATTGTGTATATTGTGTATACTAGAAGTTCTTATCAGAAGTGAACTGCTGCCTGCCCTTTCTTCCCCCGATTTCTACACATGCAGAATATGCAGAGGGTTCTCCCGCCAGAGGATTGCGGTCTCTGCATGGCTACGAGATTAGCAGAATTTGGAATTTTAAATATCATTTTGAATATTTTAATACAATTTTTTGTGTTCGCTGGGGACGGGACGATGAGAAGTATGCGTAACTGGAGTGGTGTAATAGATATTAAATGTTGTAAACGACCATGCGGAATTTCGGGCTGTAAGAAGCGCCGATAAACTCATAAAACCACACTGCTTGCCTCTAGAATGAACGCTAAACAGTTCATCGCCTTGATGGATATTAGCAGAAAGAAATAAAGCCATACCTAACTGGTTTCTTCGGGAAGTATTCAAGTCAGATCCAGAATAAAAAACTTGCAAATTCTTGAGAGTAGAGTTTTGTAAAGCACATAGAAATATAGTACAGCACACGCAATTCAATATTTTTCTCGCACTCCCACCCCCCCCCCCCCGGTTCCCCCCCGGAATTACGACATCTGGACAGACGCGAGTCGAAAGGTCGAATACACATAGGTCGGCGCGAAAGACTGGGTCGAGTGAACTCTGGCGAAACCTTAGCATGTCAAAATTAGGAGTGCTGCCTGCGGCAGCAATTAGCGTCTAATTATACACTATATACGTCTAATAGACGTCTAGTGTATATTAACGTCTATTGTGTCTATTTACACACTTGTAGTTGTATACATAAACTGTGAGTGTCTATTGTGTATATTGTTTCATATTAGCGTCTAATTATTTTCACTATATACGTCTAATGGACGTCTAGTCACAAACACTATGCGAATGTAGCAGCGTAGTCAGTATATAGTTAACGTAGTTTTGAAATAGAACGAGGCAACAACATATGATACTGTTCCATTCAATAGCGATATGTTGCGTATTTTTGAAATAGACTACGGCTATAATATTGTTTAACTCAATAGAGAAATGTTGCGTGGTTTTGGGATAGAACGAGGCAACAACTTATAATATTGTTTCATTCAATATACATATATATATATATATATATATATATATATATATATATATATATATATATATATATAAAGATTGTTTGCTGTTACTAATAGTTTCACGCCCGTAGACGATCTTCAGACAACTGAAAGAAAATTCGTCTTGATTGTCCTGTTATAACGGTGGTTACGTTGTGGCAATGGAATGTGGCGACGTCATTGCGGTCCATTTCAAGTTGCGTGGTCTGTGTTTGTTTCGGTGACGGCATTTTGAAAATATTTCGGATCTTTTGTTTCGGAGGTGGTTTGGGTCGGCTTTCATAATACACAATTTTTCTTCCAGGCGTGCAAATTACATCGTTTATCCCCACTGCTCAGTATGATTTCGCGCGTTTCAAAATTGACCCTTCACCATGTAGTTGCGTTTCTCCATCTTCAATTTCCAAATGTAACTTGATATATAAGTTCCTTTAAATATACAGCATCACGGATTGATTTGGTATGGTTGTTGTAACAGGTCTTAAAAGAGGTTGCAGTCATGCCAATGTATTTTTTGGTCGTCATGTCATCGGCTGTGGTCACTTCGGCTTGATAAATCAAATTTGCGGTAAAGCACCGCAGCTTCCTTCTAGGGGACAGCTATCCTTCGTTCGGCAATCGCACTTGGGTTTGTCGGAGATGGCGTTGATATATGTTGTTTAGTTTCGAAAAGATACGAGCGTATATAATTACATCATTATTCTACTATATATATATATATATATATAACAAGTAATATTTGGCATTTCACTCGATCAAACTACATGTTCTCAGGATTTATGGTGAAGGAAAATATATATATATAGCGATATGTTGCGTGGTTTTATAATAGAACGAGGCAGCATAGTCAGTATAGTTGGCGTGGTTTTGGAATAGAACGAGGCAATAACATATAATATTGTTTCATTCAATATATTTATATATATATATATATATATATAGACCACTTATACACTATACGTGTATTAGAAGTATATACACTATAAATATGCACTATACGTGTATTAGACGTATATAGTGTATAATTAGACGCTAATATACACAATATACACAATAGACACACACAGTTTATGTATAAGTGTGTAAATAGACACAATAGACGTAAATATACACTATACGTGTATTAGACGTATATAGTGTATAATTAGACGCTAATATACACAATATACACAATAGACACTCACAGTTTATGTATAAGTGTGTAAATAGACACAATAGACGTTAATATACACTATACGTGTATTAGACGTATATAGTGTATAATTAGACGCTAATATACACAATATACACAATAGACACTCACAGTTTATGTATAAGTGTGTAAATAGACACAATAGACGTAAATATACACTAGACGTCTATTAGACGTATATAGTGTATACTGTAATTAGACGCTAATATACACAATATACACAATAGACACTCACAGTTTATGTATAAGTGTGTAAATAGACACAATAGACAGAAATATACACTATACGTCTACTAGACGTATATAGTGTATAATTATAGTGTCTAATCTGATATATTGTGTCTATTTCTTTAAATATACAGTCTTGTATAACTAGACAGAATATACAGTCGGAATATACAAGTGTATATTCTGTCTATTCTGCAATCCCGCGCCTTAGTGATGAAAGTGCATAGTGAGTGGAGAGTTGTTATCCAGCATCGTCACGACGTCGGGTAAGTGCAATATCGACACATGTTTTTAAACACCTATAATCCTAGACGCACAATAAATATATTGACTAACGTCAACAAACATGTTGTCATCCCTCCCTAAACCAACATAGCATCTGCTAGATTTTAGCAGTTCACCTGACCAGCGTCTACCAGGGTTTTCGCTCAGCGAGTCCGTCGAGGCGGGTGAAAAACCTGGGTTACGAGGTTGAGGATAGCTATTTGCGTTCGTGAAAGAAATTACTGAAATACGAAATGCTTTCGAAGATTTTAATTAGCGCCGACTATCAGAATGCCAATGGCAATGAGCTACACTAACAATAACACAACATCAACATCTACGACTACAATGCCGTTAAAGGTACGTAAATGCCTATTGCACGTATCTTACGACCTATTACGAAATATGTTGACTAAGGTGCTGTTTATATGAGCCGGGCTAGCCCAGTTAGCCAGGCTTATTTGCTTATCAAAGTTTTTCTCACGGCTACCATAGATAACCAAAATGATATTACAAAGTAGAACTGGCTTAGTTTGGCTGTAGGAAGAGCATAAAGTTAATTCAAATGATCTTTTGGGGTCAAGGTAATATTTTCGCGACACCACCCAGCCCGGTTATAAACATCCCCTAATAGTCCAGCTGTTAAGGGGTGAATTGTGCGTTTTGTGATACAAGCATGAAACTTGGCAAGTAGATAGAGTTATGCACTAGTCAGTGGAATCCCCCGCACCCCCAGACCCGGGGACATGCAGGGATTGGCGCGGCTTTAGCGGGGAATTGACCAACAATATAATATGCCGCGCACTCCGGCGATTTCTATCACATTAGCAGCTCATAAAATATAGCCGGGAAATCATCGCGGATTTAGCGGGGTTTTGTTAGCCCGCAATATATTGTGATTTACGCATATATAGAAGAGCCTGGGGAGAAGTTTGGAAGAGTGACATTTACGTTCTGAATATGGCCGAAATGAAAGAACTTACAGCAGCAGTAGAGACTAAGAAATGCCTTCCACACTGCCTCAAATATAGTACGCTTATAACAAAACAAATGTATAATTTTCCACCAACAATCTGCGACAACACAAGTGTGCAAACAAAAGTGTGGCCGGCCGAATAGAGGAATGAAAATAATCCTATATTATATAAACAAATAAACCCGAACCGAGATCAGGATCCGCTTGCATCTCGCGTGATAAGGGACTACCCTCAGGGACAAACGGCTACACCAAGAATTATATGAAGGCGAGTTGTACGATTTTCGAAGCTCGTTTTGAGTTACAGAAGGCTAAACCCACTAAAAACAAGCATTTTGCGGCATTTTCCACATACCTTCATATAGTTTTTTGCGAACTTTCTAATGATATGGGTGATATTCGCTAAAAGTGAACTTTGAATTTTCACTTTTTTATAATATAGTACTTTAATAGGTAAATTGGAAGAAAAACTCGATTTTGTGGCAACCAGGAAGAAATCTACGTTGCCTCTATATCAGAAAATCATCAGCACTATATAGTATCTACTTGCCAAGTTTCATGCTTGTATCACAAAACGCACAATTGGTGCAAAATTTCGGCTTAACCGCCGGGCTATGCTAGGCCTTCCGGCTGGGAATTGAATCCACTATCCTGGCTCTCTGAACTCGTGGCTAAGTTCGAGGCAACAGCTTCTGTAGGTCAGTCTGTTAGAGCGCTGGTCAGGGCCGTAGCGAGGGGGGTATTGGGGGGGGGGTGTTTCACCCCCCCAACATTTTTGAAATTGAGATATTCGGAAAATCGAATTACTCGTTCGGAAAACTACGGCAACGTAGGTTAAGCGAGATTTCAGTAAGTGAACAGCAAAAAACTCATGTTAAGTTTATAGAACTTACAAAATAATATTCACAAGGATAACAAATCTATTTTTGTCGATTTACTGCATACGTACATCAGATAGATGACACCTTTTGGCTTTTGCTTTGCATACATGGATACATAATAAAATTTATCATTTCCGGATTTTAAACAGCCTTCACAAAACCACGGTTCCCGCAATCTGGCCAACGTAGCATGCGTAGCAGACGGTTGTTTGAGGGGAGTGGGTTATATTCAGGACGCGGAACACAGCGAGGCGGAAAACACAGCGAGGCGGAAAACCCGCGAGGCGGAAAACCCGCGATGACGGGCGAGGGCCTCGCGGGTTTTCCGCCTCCCCGAATATAACCCCCTCCCCCAAACAAGCGTCTGCTACGCAGGCTAGGCCAACGTAAATTTTGTACCTCTTCCACCATTGTTATTAGCTAAAATTCGTCATTTCGATACGTGCAAAACCCTGTGGTGGTAACGCAAGAGTGAAGCCTGGGCGCTAAGTGCGCCGAATAATGTTAGGTTAGAAACTGTTGAAAACTAAATTCCTACATCTGTAAACTGTCCAAGGAAATCTCTTAAAACTGCTCCCAGAATGTGGGAAATGCAATTTCCGAGACCCTAGAATTAAAAATTTTCCGGGGGAGCATGCCCCGGGACCCCCCTAGATTGACGCGCCTTACGGCGCGTGCCTCCTCATATTCGGAAAAATAATTTGAGATTCGGAAATTTGGGACCTACCCCCCCAACTTTCACATGCTAGCTACGGCCCTGGCGCTGGTCTACAGATCCAGCGGGTTCAATTCCCGTGATTCGACACTAATTTACCATAACTTTTCCTTCATCTGATTCACCGAGTGTGTGGTTTGTACGATCCGCAAATGCTTTCCAATATATACCGAGAAAACGATGTTAATAAAGTATTTATTATGGCTTTTGGTTAATTTTCGTTTCTATTTTAACGCTGTTTTCGTCTTCAACTTCTTCAGATGCCATAGGCGTAGGAACCGGGGGGCAAGCGAATCAAGACAAGCGTTGCTAGATTTAATGGGGCTAAGAGAGAAGCTACTTAACGTAATCTACCTACGGGCTTCATCTACACGAGATTTCACAAACGGATGTAGCCTAAAATGCCTGAAGTGTTAGCCAACCCCTATAAACCCTTGCCACGCGAGTGTTATATTGGTTCCCAGACCTTTCTGTCAGTACTAGGTGCAAACAAATGGAGTCACGTGGTAAGAGGCAGCAGATAAGCTTGGATTCATTTGAACTATGCTCGCTGTAGAATTAGATGAAAAAGTTTGCTGAAATTGCTGCGAATTGTCTTTCCGAGCTTCTAGATGTCCAAATTTTCCAGGGGAGGACCCCCCCTAAAATGCGGTCACTGATTACCTGCTTGTCGACTTCAGCACCCCCAACTTTAAATCCGTTCCTACGCCTCTGACAGATGCTGTCCTTTCCTCTTCACTAGTATGTTTCGCTTCATTTTACAAATTCAGTTCGGTATTTATTTTCAGTGCTTTTAGATGATTGAAAACTTTAGGGAAAAGCAATAATAATGTTCCAGCACATTTTATTGCTTGGTATTTTCAATGAACGTGCCTATAGCTCTCTTATATTTTCAGTCAAATCAACTCAGTAATTTTCCCGCCAAAACTTACCGAAGCATATACTGCCCACGCAGCCTCGTCAATATCGTAGATTCTGGACCTCTCAGTAAGCAATCAGAGTGCGTTATTTGGCGTGCAAACCTGAAAACGATTTCAGCCATATTAATGAATGCCAAATGTTAACGTTAATATACCCTATTACATCACTGGCATTATCCATACGTTAGCATATATACTGAACTCGTGGCTAAGCTCACCACTCGTTTAGAGTGCTGGTCTTCAGATTCAGCCGGATCGCGGGTTCAGTAGCCGCGGAGCGCGTTAATGCTATTTATAGAACCAAAACTCAGACAAACAAACCAAAATTGAATCTCAAGGGATTCCTAAATAGCCATTTTCTATTGTTGAAAACATACATACTGACATTACCACGCTTCGCTATTCCCAGCTGGAAGGCTTTAAAGTTGCACTTTCGTAGCTGGTCACCGCTGGTCCTCGAAAGCATAACCTTTTACCATAACATTTCTTTCGTCTGTTGACCGAGTGTAAATGTCGTATATTAACTGGAATATACCCTTATGATAACCACTTTGTTTCACTCCTTTAGAACTTGTATTCACTATTTCGACAGTTCACCAACCTTTTAAAAATTTTTATCCGTATTTTAACTATACGCAACACACTTTTATCGTCTTTAAATTCGCGTAATAATAATAATAATAATGAACTTTATTTAGGCACAGAATTCAAAAAGTTTACACTGCAAATATCGTAAAACTAAATAGTTTCAAAGACTATTACATTATATAAATACTATGCTAAAACTATAATAAACTGACTGAAATATTAAAGTAAAGCCAAAGGTTCTAAAAAAATTACAATTTACATTGATATCTGACTCTAACCAATAGTTAGTAAGCGACCGTTCATTATTTATAGCATAGGGGGTGTGGGATATTCCTTATCATATAAGCAAATCTTATAGTACCCCCTATTTGATGTTTTCAAAAATTTTGAACCCCCCTATCATAATGAAATATTTAATATATACAGTACCCCGCCCCTCAAACAAAACGCGGTATATAAAGAGCTATATATAACGATTGTTTCCTGCATGCAGTTTGTTACACTATTTTCATATTTTATACAATTAAGGATTCCTAGTGTTTACTAATATAATAATATCACCGTATTAATTTGGCAGTCAAAATGTTGAATGTTCAACATTGTATAGCCCCCCTCATATTATCCCACCCACCACAAATAATGAACGGTCCCTAGTGAATGCACGAATGCTATAAGAATTTTGATATATGGATTAAGATTATTGTATAGTTTTGCAGCTGAATAAGAAAAAGAGCCGTAGCCGGATTTTGATGCTATTGTTAGATCTAGTACGAGTATTATAGTTGTGTACATCAGAGTTAAGACAGAATAAATTCCTTAGATAAGGTGGACAAAAGCCTTTAAGGCATCTGAATACTGTTAGACAAATAATAATAATCCATCTAATGACGATCGAAGCAGCACAAATATCAACTCCTTTCCGCATATGATACGGTGTGGCCCAGTACAATTATAGTATATCAACGCAGGGTTCTGTATAGGTTTAAAGATCGCCTTCCGTTGAGAATTTAAAAAAAATTCTATGTATATAAAACGTCTAGAACGCTTTATTATAATAAATAAACACAAAGCAGCAAAGCAAAACAAAACAAAATAATGCTGCGTACCTTTTACAATCCTATGTATTCAAGAGTCGATTGCAAGGAGTAATATTTTCGATACTGTCTTCTTAAACGTTGAAAAAATGTCTTGGTGAAAGCCCAACTGCTTAATTATGACACAATCTACTGGCGTTGTTATTTATCAAAAACAGGATTTCTTCTCGACTCTATAGAGGATAAGTAGACTAGAATATTCCCTCCGACTCTTCTGCCCTGAAGAAGATAAGTGATGACTGACTAGATACTGACAACGGCAACAAGACAGTCGCGGTGCTTTATCAAATAATTTCGCAACAGCTGTATTTGTTCAGTAAAACTTCGTTACGAATGACAACAATGACCTGATAACACCCCACAAATTGTATTTTCTCGTCCGCTTTCGGCCATAACACATTGATAAAACACGAAAACCATGATCTTAATTGCATCAATTGATCTTTAGAAATTTGCCGAACACTCATTGAAATTCATAATTGGCATACACACTCAATATTCACCACAAGAAGACTAACCCAAGAATATATTTCCGTCTATACCAATATTTTCAGCGTATAAAGCTTCCTATTTGGCGAAATGGTTTATACAGATAAATATATTGTGCTGCGTAGACAGTGTAGAAATACATATCCATTACTCTAAACGTTTGATGTATACTGGCACGTCCCTCGATACGTCAGACCTCCTACACATTTCGGCAGTACACCAACCTTTTACAGTATTCGATTTGTAAATAAAAACATCGTTTATGTGGCTTAGTGCTATTTAATTTAGCCTTATTGCCAGAAGATTTGAATCTCGGAGTATATAATAGAACCCGTTAGGTTTTGATTATTGGCGAAGTATTCTAACCGTTGGGCTGTGTGGACTTAGATTGAATCACAAAAATCTCAATATGCCATGTAAGATATAAGATATGTATGAAGCTATTTTTAGCATTATACTGATTTACAAATCAAATCCGAGCTGTCAATAAGTTCTACATAATAAATGTGAGCATTTCAATGGAAATCCGAAGGTTCTGCGTTCCCTGTAGAGACCCAATCTATACACAAAATCATAAAAAGATCTCTTAACGATAACATGAGTTTTGTAGTATACTTGTTTTCCTTCATAAGCAGTCAATGTACTTTCGAGTTTCGGCAGATTTGACAATCATGTTAACATCAAGTTAAACGTAGTTACCATGCATAGCGGGATTTACCGGTATAATCACACTTCTAATGATACTCCGAGGTTCAAAGCATTTACTTTAATTACGCCAGGTTAACAAGCGCGTCGCTGTCTAACTTTCTGTTGAGAATGGATTACTGTGTAGGCATAATAAATGTAAGCATTTCAATGAAAATCCGAAGGTTCTGCGTTCCCTGTAGAGACCCAATCTATACACAAAATCATAAAAAGATCTCTTAACGATAACATGAGTTTTGTACTATACTTGTTTCTATTCATAAGCAGTCAATGTACTTTCGGCAGATTTGACAATCATGTTAACATCAAGTTAAACGTAGTTACCATGCATAGCGGGATTTACCGGTATAATCACACTTCTAATGATACTCCGAGGTTCAAAGCATTTACTTTAATCACGCTAGGTTAACAAGCGCGTCGCTGTCTAACTTTCTGTTGAGAATGGATTACTGTGTAGGCATAATAAATGTAAGCATTTCAATGGAAATCCGAAGGTTCTGCGTTCCCTGTAGAGACCCAATCTATACACAAAATCATAAAAAGATCTCTTAACGATAACATGAGTTTTGTAGTATACTTGTTTTCCTTCATAAGCAGTCAATGTACTTTCGAGTTTCGGCAGATTTGACAATCATGTTAACATCAAGTTAAACGTAGTTACCATGCATAGCGGGATTTACCGGTATAATCACACTTCTAATGATACTCCGAGGTTCAAAGCATTTACTTTAATTACGCCAGGTTAACAAGCGCGTCGCTGTCTAACTTTCTGTTGAGAATGGATTACTGTGTAGGCATAATAAATGTAAGCATTTCAATGAAAATCCGAAGGTTCTGCGTTCCCTGTAGAGACCCAATCTATACACAAAATCATAAAAAGATCTCTTAACGATAACATGAGTTTTGTACTATACTTGTTTCTATTCATAAGCAGTCAATGTACTTTCGGCAAATTTGACAATCATGTTAACATCAAGTTAAACGTAGTTACCATGCATAACGGGATTTACCGATATAATCACATTTCTAATGATACAACGAGGTTCAAAGCATTTACTTTAATCACGCTACGTTAACAAGCGCGTTGCTGTCTAACTTTCTGTTGAGAATGGATTACTGTGTAGGCAGTAAATCGTCATTGTATAAAAGAAAATCGTTAAAAGTGAAAACGTTATGAGCGGTCGAGTAGCCTTTTTAGTGAAATAGTGTGAATTAAGAGTCTTGCTTTTTTCTCTAAAAACATTTCGTCAGTGTTAACAGTTTTAATTAAAGCTTCATTTATATTGATGTTGTAGCGAGGATGATTCTGAATTGCGTTTGAAATTCTAATTATACTCTCTTGCGATAATATAATTTCTTGCAATAATATAATTTCAGTCAAATTCAATTTATTTAACCAATTATAAGTTATTATGTTCTAAGGATTTATGGTGAAGGAAAATTTCGAGTGTTGGAATATATACATTTTAAGACTAATGCCCTAAAATCTACATCGGTGAAACTGGGCGACGCCTTTCAGACAAGTTTTGCTGAACATCTTCGTTCCGTGAGGAACAATGACGTTGACAAACCTGTAGCCCGCCATTTCAACAGCTCTAACCATTTGGTTTCAGACATGAAAGTCTGTGCCATCCTTCCCATCTCAGGTGGTAACGATAACCGCAAACGGCAAGAGAAGCATCTCATTTTTAAACTTGTCACCACACATCCTCTTGGTCTTAACGAACGTTTTTCTTTTATTTAATTTCCTACAAGTTTTTTGTATTTTAGTTTGCTTGGAACATTTTTATTATTAGCTCATGCACTTTCATTCCTTTTCAAGTTTTTGTTTCTTACCGCTTTACCTTAATCCCTTGAATATTGGACCTGTCATTTCTCCCTAAGTTTCCCCTAAGTTTCCTAAGTTTCCCTAAGTTTTCCCCCTAAGTCTGTTTGCTGATCGACTGTAAAAATAGCAAATGATTTAACTTTTCACATCTCATTAATTGTTAGTTTGTTTATCTCCCCTGCATTTGATTGGCGGTACTTTCTACTTGTGAGACCCTTTTGGCATATATATAAGCCCTATTTATTTTATTTTATCTCATCTTAATCTGATAAAGGGCTCCGCTCGAAAGTCAGTATTTCGTCACTAAAAATCTTGGCAGTTTACCACCTTTTCACTTTGCTTTAAATACATGACATACGTGTCTATTATATTACGCGAACGTGCATGCCCTTCGTAAAAACCTGTTTATGTACTTACTAGAAATTAATCGGCAATCGGAAGGCCGTTTCGTCGTATATTTTTGAACGTTATCTCGGTCAATATTTACTCGATTTCAATTCTAAAAACAGATTTGGAATTACCGAGTCCAAGTACATAAAATACGTGCCTATTATGTTACGCAAACGTGCATAGCGTTCGTAAAGCATGTTTATGTATTTAGAAATCAATCGGCAATCGGATCACAAATCGCCATTGACCGCTTCGCATAGGAATCGGCAAAGATCGGGCTACATCTACTGATGATCGGACCTCGTATTCGCAGTTTGATTTGTTACGATTCTTCTTTTGTTACTTACACTTTGATTGTTACTTACACTTTTTGACCCTACATAATAGCAATGTATCTATCTATGTTCCTGTATACTGGCGCAAGCGCAAGGCCAACATTAATTAGTGATATTATGCAGTTACTGTAACATATGAAGTTTGCAATTACCTGTAATGTTACATGTAATGTTTTGTAGTTCATATTTATCATTATGCAATTGAAATCCTATATGTTGTGCAGTTCACTGTTAACAAGTAAAAGGGAAATTACGCAGTTTACTTACGTTGTCTATCATATTGGCGGTATTGTTGTCCCGGAAAGTGCATTTGTGTAGTTCAGTTATTCTGTTATACATTGAAGTCATTCAGTTGGGAAATTAATACACGACAAGCGCCGCGATTAATCCCCTCGCGAAGCGCCGTCCCAGCGCCGAAGGCGCTGGGGCGAGGGTGATAATCTTGACGGGGTGGTACAATGTCCGGTCGTGTACAATGTCCGGTCGTTTGTCTGATGCAAATTCTGGATTATGTTTGTGCCGCGTATATCGGTATCCATCAACCGGACATCGGTTGTCTTGGTTACGATGACGTATCACGGGGAAGAAAGTAGGTAAACAAGGATATTTATGGATCTAAAAGGATATTTATCTATGGTCGTGAGCGGGAACATAATTTTGTGTTGTTTTAGTCGAAAAAAGGTGAAATGTACGTGAAATGAGTAATTTACGAGCAGAAGAGAACGAGAGGGGACAGTCGTTATTAAAAACAAAACCTCAATACTTATTCTGTAACAAAACCAACACAGCAAGAAGGATTGCGACAGAAACAAGTCAAAGCGAATCGAAGATAGTAAGTGTTTGTTCATATTTTGAAATATACAGTATGTTTATTCTGTGCTTGATATATGAGCCTATATAGTAGACTATAGCTGTGGTTCAGTGTTTATACCACCTTGGGCCTGGCCTACAATTTTATAGTATATAAACAAGCATTACTGTATACTGGTCTGTCAGTGTTAAATTATTTTCACTGCTGTATAGTGAATAAGGGAGCGATTGGAGTAGAAAGATGATACATGGATTGTCAAGCTCAGGGTTGGTAATTTGGTTAGGTAGTTATATAATATTAGGATTAGCATTTCGTTGAATTATAAAAGACTCTTGACTTGAGTGACGAAGGGCTTTCGCTCGAAACGTTGAATGTCTGAGACCTGTTACACACTATTTTGGCAGTGCACCAACCTATAAAAGATCTGTATTTCTGCCTACAATGTATACAATACGTTGAACAATATTTTATCTTCAATAAAACAACCATGTCATGTTATTGTTTGTCAGTTGTAACTTGTATAGTCTGCATTGTGATTGTTCAGAAATCTTTAGACAAATTTTGAAATACTTAACCGAGAGAGTTGTACTATATACATTCTGGGATTGGGAAAAGTTTAGGCATTATAATATTAATAATACTAATAAAAATACAGGATAGCCTGTTCAATGCTAACACTGGTATATCTGACGGGGTCCTGTTTCCTAACAAATTACAATTATTATTTATTACAAATATAAATTTATTACAGATACTGTATTCATATATATATGTATGTACAATATGTTACAAAAACTAATTATAACTTGAAAGTTGTATAAATCCTACAAATGTAGTACTGTATTGTCAATTAAGGCAATAGATATTAGATAATGCTCTTACATGTATGCAATGAACAAATTCATTGAGATTAAAATAGTTCTTTAGAAATGGTGGTAAAATGCCTTCAAGACATTTCTTAACTAACATGGTACCAATCCTAGGGTTTCTATTAACCGATCAGTTTCATGTCCAGACTTAGGAAAGGTCAGTTTCTCTGCCCTGCATTGAGACCTCAAGAGCATCTTTCCTCACCAACAATCGGGATAGCATCCCTAATACTGTATTGAAACCAAATTTGCACTATTATGCACCCGTAGACATTTGAATGATAAAGATAATGCACTTTCTTCCTTCATTCTTTAACAGTCTTTGGTGTCTTTTTATAGTTGATTATTTCATGAATCACAAGGTCGGTGAGAAGGGGGGGGGGGCAAAATAGCCTGGGACCTTGCAAGGGGCCTGGTCGCGTCGCCACATCAATCACTTGTGACTGGTGTAATCTGCAGACCAATGAATTGTTGCAACCATTTTGCATACCTAACACAAAGTACCAGTTCATCTCAACACTGTTCCCCAATTCCGTCGAATACTGTGAATTATTGAATGGATGTGTCCAAAACAAAAATTATTGAACGCTGATGACGTCACTAGGACAAAGCGCATAACTACAGTACTGTATTACAGTAGTAAATTAGCAACTATGCTATAAAAGTTTCAAACAGTAAGCGGGCGAGGGGTGTTGCGTATAACGTATTTCTAGTTTATATACGTGATGCGTGCTCATGTTTTCTCGTCTAGTTGTGTATATCTGTTGTGTATTTTACCATGGCAGACGACAAATCAAATGATCCCAACGTTGAAAATGAAACAGCTGATTTGTTAGCAGAATTTCTCAACATTCGCACAACTAATTGGCCAAAAAATTGTGCTGTACTACGGGAGATATGTTATCGATCAGTCCAGGTCCCCGCTAAGTCCGTCAGAGCGGATTAAAACTTTAAAAGCTGTAGGATAAATATGGCGACTTCGGAGCGTGCTCGTTCAGAAGAAGGATTTTATGGTATCACAGAACGCAGAATTCGTACAAAATCGGATAAAATACGTCCAAATATCCAAAGGAAATTAAATAGATACAGAAAAGATGTATCCGATTGAGGCAAGTGCAGGGATTCCTGACTGAATTTCGTTCAAATTTGTGTTGCGAATCACCCATTAATACAGACCAGTTGTGTGATTTTGAGTAAATGTAATGTTTTCTTTTGCACTTTGCAGATTATTGATCGAGAAAAAATCAAAGTGAAAATTCACTTTGTCAATTCTAGTGATTTTGACGAATGGAGAGATGGAGAGAAAATAGCTAAGGGCGAGAAATATAGTATTTGTAATTTAGTGTCGAGATTTACCCCAAGTAACGACTCACTGTGCTACAGGGCTCCTGTATTATACTAGAAATACGTTCCGCAATATCCCCTCGCCCGCCTTTTCTAACAACCCCCACCCCACCCCTAGAGTTTCTTTTCCCATCCCTAGTCCCCAGTGCCCAGACCGCGTCTGTCGATAACAATCTCAAAAGGCCGATTCGTCGTACGTAGATTTTGAACGTTATCTCGGCCAATATTTACTCGATTTCAATTCAATTTACTCGAATTAAATTATTCAATTCAATTTACTCGAATTAAAATATTCAATTTACTCGATTTAAATTATTCGGCAATCAGGCAGCCTGCGGTTTGCTTCGTCGTATATTATTTTGAACGTTATCTCGATTAATATTTAACCGTTTTCAATTCTGAAAACAGACTTGGAATTAGCGAGTCTAATTACATCTTATTGTTTGACTCTTTCCTGTTCGGCTGAAAAACATCCAAAGTTGAATCACCTCTTTGTTGTATTGATATCTCGGGAAATATCCATAACTGTTGCGCAACCTATACCTTTTCTGAAAGTCCAATAAACCGGCCGTTACCAATGCTTTTGAATTTTCCGAACAAGACACATTATGTTAATATAAATTAGCATTAATTATCATAAATCAGGTTGAAAAACTTCAATTTTTCTAGAAAAGACCATCTTGCATGCCCGCGTAGCATCATGAAAATTGAAAATACCACAAATCGTAGAGTTGTTTATGAAATCAAATCAAATTTGGCGTGTGCGTGGATCTTATATGCCTGGCGCTTGTCGAATTTCAATTTTTAATCTTGCGTTACCATGTGCCGTGTTTTTCGATTGACGACTTCGGGGGTCTTCTATGACCCCTTTTGACTGGGCCGGACAGGAAAGAGTTAAGAAATAAACAATCTGGTCATCCTAACTCTAATCCTAAAACTAATTCTAACACCAATCCCAACCCTTATGCTACCTAAAATACATTTATATGTTAAAATGAACATTTTATTTTGACAAGAGCTTATAGTAGATAATTTTAGGTGAAGTAGTTAAAAAGTTATAAACTGAAGTGAATTTAAAATAAATGGAAGTTATTTCACAAATTTTAAAAACGTTTCTCTTTAGTTAGACACCTAATTGCAAGGTTCGAGCTAAAGTGTTTCAAAATTTTGCTAATTATTTTTGATGACTGCAATTAATCTAAGCATACAGATATCATCAAACGTTTAAATATTAAAAAGCTTTCCTTTAATGGTGGAATATTGTGTCATATATTAAAATAACCCGCTTGGCAAGAGCTTTGTAACAATGTAACAATTATGTACCATAGTACATAATTTTAGGAGAGGTAGTTAAAACATTATGACCTGAATAAAGAGGTGAAAACTATATTTTCCATTTTTGGAAAAAACATTGAAGTTGTTTTTCAAATTGTAAACATGTTTCCCTTCTGCCAGGAGACTGAAATTTAAACACCAAATTGCATTTTTCAAGGGCTTTAATTCGATACATTGTGCAATGTTCCAACTAAAGTATTTCAAAATATTGCCAAATATTTATGTGTGGCATTATCATCCCAAATTCATAATTAAAAACGTTTTCCTTCACACAATACCTCGCTTGTATACATTATATTAAAGCTCATACCAAGTGCTTTTTCTATATATCTTACACTTTTTATGGCTCCTATTTAAGAAGTTATGGGCTGGAACACTACCAAAACAAACAGACGCCATCTTGGTTTATGGCCGCCATTTTGGATTTACGAAATTCATACATTAAAAAGCTTTAACTTGCTGTACGATAATTGTGTTATATATTGAACTAGAAATACGTTCATAACCCTTCGCCTGTCTTTTATATCCCCTAGAGTTTCGTTTCCCCAGCCATGGTCTCCAGGACCCAGACCGCGAACGCCGTGTATTATTTTATTGTCTGCAGATAACAAATCGCACGTAGATTGTGAACGTTATCTCGGTCAATATTTACTCGATTTTAATTCTGAAAACAGATTTGGAATTACCAAATTATATATTAATTGGAATTGCCAATTATATTACGAGAATGTGCATATCCTTCGTAAAAACGATTTATGTACTTAGAAATTAGTCGGTAATCAGGCGCCCGCTTCGTCGTATATTATTTTGAACGTTATCTCGATCAATATTTAACCGTTTTCAATTCTGAAAACAGATTTGAAATTAGCGAGTCTAACCTGCCTATTATATTACGCAAATGTACGGTGGCCCACAAGTGTCACGGCAAAACTAACTTCTCCACGGCAAAACTTATTTTTCTCCACGGCAAAACTTACTTCTCCACGGCAAAACTTACTTCTCTCCACAGCAAAACTTACTTCTCTACGGCAAAACTTACTTTTCTCCACCGTAAAACTTACTTCTCCACGGCAAAACTTACTTCTCTCCACAGCAAAACTTACTTCTCTACGGCAAAACTTACTTTTCTCCACGGCAAAACTTACTTTACTCCACCGTAAAACTTACTTCTCCACGGCAAAACTTACTTCTCTCCACAGCAAAACTTACTTCTCTACGGCAAAACTTACTTTTCTCCACGGCAAAACTTACTTTTCTCCACGGCAAAACTAACTTTTCTCCACGGCAAAACTTACTTTTCAACGGCAAAACTTACTTCTCTCCACAGCAAAACTTACTTCTCTACGGCAAAACTTACTTTTCTCCACGGCAAAACTTACTTTTCAACGGCAAAACTTACTTCTCAACGGCAAAGTTGATTCGCTACTATTTCTATAAAGGTTTTATGAACAATGGAGAGAAGAGGGCATCGATTAAAAAGAAGGGTATACCACAATCTGGGACCAAATTATGCTTGGCCACTGTGATAATTACGACAAGCTCAAACCGTTTGGCTTTCCTATCCATGGGGATGCATTAATGGTTGTAGCAGGAAAATCATTTGGTTGTGTGTTACCCGTTCAAACAACCTTCCCAGTAACATAGCCAAGTATTATCTTGAGGCAGTTACTGAATGCAACGGTTGCCCTATTGATCTGGTTACAGATTTAGGAACAGAGAACGGTTTAATGGCAGGCATACACTCTTATTTTAGGAATGATCCAAATAGTCACCGGTATGTGCCTTCACCACGAAACCAAAGAATTGAAAGCTGGTGGTCATTTCTCCGCAAGCACCAGATATTTAATGACCTATGTAGCAGAGGGTCTTTGGTTTTGTTTTGCAAGTTTATTATAACAATATCTCAATGACATTCGTGACTACTGGAACACCCATTACATTCGAATATCCCGGCACAATACAGTAAGTGGGCGCGGACCTGCTGCATTATTCTACTTGCCAGGGGCTCATGGAGGTGCACCAAATCTTTTGTTAGAAGTACCAGAAGAACAGATGAACTATGCAAGTCATCATTTAGTAGAAGCACAAGAAAATAATGACTATCAGGAGTATTTTAATTGTCATGGAAAACTGTCAATTACAGTACCCTACAAATTGGCATGATACACTTAGACTGTATAATTTAATGATAAATTATGCTAAAATTAACTGTAACTGCATGTAATAAACTGCAAAAGGTGTTAACATTCTTGTTTAGTATGTCAGGTGATTATAGAAAATCATGCACACTGATTGGTTGAGCTACTTCGGACTAATTCTCAATAAAGACCTACAACATTTATTCAAAATGGCTGCCACTGTGCCAGCCAATTTGTTGTGACAGATGAGCAAATTAACAATTTTAAAGTATTGTTGGCTAAAAGTATGAAAATGTGCATTAATACTAAAGCAATTATTCACCTCAAATTCGTTTGAGTTATTATTCACCGATATTGACCTCACCTTTGGTGAAAAATTGTTAAATAACAATACAATAATCTGTAAATATTTGAATGTTTTATTCAGTTTTTATAATATGCAAAGTATTGTTTTGTCACTTCTCTTTCTTATAATTACTGTAAGTAATTTAATTATGATTACAGTAATTTCTTATAATTACTGTAAGAATATTGAACATGAACATAAACCTAAAAGAGTAAAGACAAAAAGCTATTACATAACAGCAATTAATATTAACATTTTACAACATTTTTATACATAAACTGATGTCAGCAGTGGTCAACGACGACAAGGCTGTTCCAAAGCTGATTTTGTCTAATCTTGGACTAGTAAAAGACTACATAACCTGTTTTAACCAATCTTGAATTCTTTCATGTACAAAGATAGCCGATTTACAAAAGTAACCTTGAGTGATTTGATTATTTCTTCTAAACGATCATTGGTTATCTGACCAGAATACCTATGTTCGAGAATTAGGTCAAGATCAGTGCTTGGTGCAGTCTTCCCTCACATTACCAAGAGCGAAAATTACCATTTTGCACATGAAATGTAGAATGAATATAACTAACTTTTGGAAACACAACTCTTTTAATTTCTTGCACAATATTCTCAAGAATTTATTTTCCCATAGCACCCGAGTCAATCCCATCTTCTACAATGTAGTGAACTCTCAGTGCAGAGGTTGGGGCATTCTTTCCGACTTCACGTTGCCACAGCAACAGGTGCCTTGTAAGAGGTGCTTTTCTTCGTGTGACAAGGAAAAATTGTTTTTTTTTTTCAATTGACTTTTGAAAAACTAGGGCATACGTTGCATTTCTTGGCACTGAAACAGGAAGTTTCTTTCCCCATATGGTTTTAAAGTCAACAACAAACATATTTTGTCCAATATTAATGGTTACATCAGGATTGTTCCCTTTGGTTTTCTTGTTTTTCTTTGTTTTAAACTCAGAGTTACAGCTTCTCTTCGATGTCTTGTCTTTGATGAAATCATGAAATGACATTGGCTTCTTGGATGAACTGAGTACTTGTTGAGCTGCTGCTTGAGTTAGTTCCACCTTCATCTGCTTTTTACTGTTCCGAATTCTTATTTTAATGCATTGGATGCCAGGCTGCATTCCATATAGGTTGCACTGAAGATCTACAATGAACTTTCAAATTTAGAAGAACCCTGTTAATACAGGCAGCCAAGGATGGGCCAGAAATAAAATTGCTGTTTAATTATCAGGGTGGCCATATTAATGTGGCATCTTTAAGACAAGAATATGTGGCTGTAATAAGGTGAAAACCATATTACCAAGGTGGCCGTAAGAGGCTGGGTTCCACTGTAATGTCATGAATTTATACACCAAAATTCCAAAAATGACTAGTACTGCACACTCTCATACTATACAAATTAAGATCTGCAATGCAATTTTACAAATATACCATATCCCAGTGCTGAATGCTGAGGATAACATGTCTGTGTGAATAGATATAGTAACTCAGGCATGAGTGGCAGAGTTGACAAATGCTGCTGGTTTTTGCATTATTTTTATTATTGGGAAATTCCAGGAAATATTCATACTCCCCCTATGCAGGAAATGGAAAATGCCTTTGCTCCCCCTTTCAGACATCCAAAGATAGTTAAACCTCCCCATCCCCCTGGACATCCAAGGCTGGAATTACCCCCTCCCCATTGGACGTTTGTAAAAAAATAGAGTGCTTATTTCCAGTTCGCAATTTGCAAAGCATTAAATAGCTGTATTTGCCTATTTGGTGAAAGAAAATGCCATCTGAAAATTAATTGCACCCATATGTAAGATTTCAACCTTCAAATTTGAACTTTTACATGTAAACAAACAAAGTTTTTTCTTTCGACCCTTTGGACAAACATTTTTCCACATTTACCCTCTCCCCTTTGGACATCTTAAGTAAATTTTCCTCCCCCCTCTCTGGACAGCAGAAATTTCCTCCATGGGGGGGGGGGGATGGATATTTTCTGAGGTCAACTAAGCTGCTGTATATAACTTACAAACCTGCATTTCCACAGAAACCCAAGATATATGTAGTATAATACAGTATAGCTTAGTTGCATACATTGCACAAACATAATTACTAAAAGTTATGGAAAGGAAACAAAAACTTGCTTTGAAATGTACAGAAACGCATGTTGGTTATGAATCCATGGACAATTACAGTACAGTGTATGTAAATCAATGAATATACAGCGAAGTATTCTTGTCTTCGACTACTGTACCCTACACTTTTTTAATGAACTGTACCCGTTACTGTTAATTCTATGACCTGTATGTTTTGCCTGTTGCCAGAGTGCATGCCTTGAGCAGACGTCTCATTTCTATTTAAATTTTATATTTTCTTCAGCATGGAGAGTTAGTGAACACGGATCTTTATGATTTCCTTTCGGATACTGATTTCCCAAGAATGAAAAAAAGACCTGAAACCTGGGCTGAGTCAGTGCTGGCTTTAAGAAAGCAAATGACAACACATGCTGTGATTCTTGCTTCTGCCCATTTGTTTTGTTTGGAGATCATAATAATTAACTGGAAGGGAGTGAGTATTTTGTAAATGGTAACATTGCACAAATGTGTGGCTGGATGCGACGATTTTGTATTTAGCCAGATCTTGGCATCCCTGTGCATACACATTGTTCCCAGATTATGCCAGGGCCCAATATGTGCCATACGAACAAAACTTAGTGGTAGAAACAACATTTTACTATTGCCCCCAAATTTGGGTGCATACAAAGAATCCCACCTTGGATTAATTTAGCGCCACCCGCTAAAATCAATGTACACGACTCGATTACTCAGGAGGAACTGAGTAATTTAAAAACATGTGATAAATCACTAGGCAAACTTCTTACTGGTATTGAATAATGAGTATTTATTACTACTCATTCACTCTCACTTTTTGTACATTAGAGTGCACTGACCTCAAAATTTGTCATTGTATTATATGGTGCAGAATGTAAATGCCCGGAATTTACGTCAGACTTTTATATAACTCATAGGAAAAGTTTGTGTACCATGTTCGTTTGCAAATGCAAAGTCTGACACGTATGCCTTATCTACATTTTGGCCTTTTTATTTAATGAACACAAGAATATGAGCATTCTTTGATAAGCCATTATACATGTGTGAAGTAAATCGCGGACATTTACATAGCAAACAAACTGAAAGATCTCAACACCAACGCAAGGAAATGAAAATCTTTAAACGAATTTATTATATCATTTTGAAAGTCCACCCAAATAATACAATAAACAATTTTGAGATCACGTGCACTTTATTAAATCAATTTTGTTGTGTTTGATATTTAATATGTTCATGGGGTTTTGTTGGTTTTAAAAAGGCCATGTTAGTAGTTGGCATAGATTGACATTTGACCATAACATTAATTTGCAAGGACACTATATGTTTGTACCTTATTATGCCAAACTTTATGTTAAGGGAATCATTTTTTATCGTAAAATGTTTTCTTGATATGTCTGCTTGTAGCATTATTTATTAGTTAAAAGCAGAGATAATGCTCCTCAGCAAAAACATTGCAATTCGCAAGAAGAAATTTATTCTCAAGCCAAACAAAGCAAAACAAGCTCGCCGGCAATACTTCAGCAGAAAAGAAATCGTATGTATGATCCATGTCCACTTATCACTATCAAAATTCATTTTCCTACAGTAAATTTCCACCGGGCAAAAGTGCCCGGTTACAATACCCGCATATTTACCCGCGACCCGCACATTTACCCGCGCAACGTTTTAGTACCCGCGCAATTACCCGCGACCCGCGCTCTCTACCCGCGACCCGCGCCAATTAGATACTCCCCAAGACTACGTGGATGCCGTGAAAATATACGAGTGAAATTCTCGGGGTACCAAAGAATCAATTTTAATATTCTGGTAAGCATTTTATAAAATAAACAAATCTTTGACCCTTTAAAGGCCTTCCATGTTCTTTAATACATGCTCTGATGTCGATTTTTTAGCCGCGGTGTGTAAACGGTAATCTCTAACAACACCGGAGGCAATGTCAAGCATATTTTTATAAAATGCAAACAAGCGCTCTCTTTCAGTAGTAAAAGTCTCAAGCAAGAAAAAAGAACTTCAGTATATATATATTACTTTATATATGTACCTTATTATAGTGTGGTGTATTTATAACACGTTTAAAATCGAAGTCGGTCGTCGGATTATATGTATTGTCATGTCAGAAAGCCGTGCGAGTTTACTGTATCTTAAAGAACATGGAAGGCCTTTAAATGGTCAAAGGTTTGTTGTATTTTATGAAATGCTTATCAAAATGAACTGTTTCTTCGATTCGGCGGCGATTCCCCAGAGGTTTTCGAAGCACAGTAGCCGTAGAAATTGATCAGGATTTTCGCCATGTCGGATCGTGCGTGTGAAATAAATACAGTTTAGTCCAGGGCTGGTTTAGTCTTTAAAGGCATCTCTACCAGTCTAGTATTGTATCTTAACGTATAGCTGGATCCAATAGCAAAGTAGATCCAGGATTCGATATCCAGCTTGCGATAAAAACAACGTGTTTAATAATATAGCAGCCATTTCCGGTGTGGAGTCTCCCAACATAAACAAAACAAGCAAAACGTAAACAAACCCCGCACATGCGCAGAAGGGACTGTAACCCACCTTTAATGATATAAGAATAGATAGTCAAAATAATTTTTGCGATTGGATAAATGTAGAAAATTGAGAAAATTCTAAGACTAGTCTGGTTTTGTTGACTAGGTTTTGGCTCTGTTATATTATTTTTTTCCTAGTAACGCCCTTAGCAAGGAACGTTTGGATAATTCCAATAACTAGAAATTACTATCGCAAGTGAAGTGCTGCCTCATTTCAAAGAAATTCCAATATTTTACAAGACAGATTGGCGACGTAAAGAGGCGCGGGTAGAACCGTAGGGGAAACTGCTTTGTTATCACATTTATGGTCACAAATTTTTTTCAATCATCAATAATTAATTACCAAAGCTTGATAAACCAAAAAAACAAAATCGAGAAATACCAGCTTATTTATTACCTTCGACGGTTATTAGCACACATCCCTTCAGATGTTCCCTTCAGATGTCTTAAAAATTGCAACAGTGTTGCAATCAACAGTTAGCAAGCAATGTTGATAGTTTAACCGAGACTCCAAAAATAGAATATTGAGTGCATTTTCAAAAAAATAAGGTGGATTGTTAGTTGCCATAAACCAATCATCCGGCAAATGGGTCACTATATTGCAAAGAATACATTTTATCAGAGCAAAAAGGTTTTATTAACATAATTTCTTTTACAAGTATAAAGGTTATTTCCAACACACAATGTGACATTTAGGAATATGAATCCCATGCATTAATGTTTGTTATTTGATAATGTATTATTGCACATTTTGTTTAACTAATTGTTGTGTATTGCCTTGTCTAAAATCAGCACAAATCGTTTTGCTTGGGTCAACAACATCCAGCCTCGTACCCAGGGCATTTTGCTTCCACGGTGGAAGGTCTGCGAAAATGGCCCTGGGATCGGCTGGTCACATGACACCCAGAATTTCTGGGTGTTTAGATATGATAATTTTTGTGGTCTTTGTTCCATTGCCTTTGTCTACTTTATTGACCTGAACAATTGAAAAATAATCAGAGTTGTTCATGTCAGCATTTGTCGGCATAAAAGCAGCTAACAAGATTAATAATTTACCATACATCCATGGTTATCTCTTACAAAAGGTATGAAGAAGCAGTGAAAGTTATCACTTCTAGTTTGCTGTACAATTTAAAGACAGCATTCAGATTTAGATGAATAAATTATACTCGGCTGAATTAATTGGAGTTTTATGACAAGCCAATCGCATTATAGAATGGACCAGCCGATCCCAGGGATATTTTTGCCGACCTTCCACCGTGGAGGCAAAATGCCTTGGGTACGAGGTTGAACAACATCATATATTGTGAGACCAGGATTTTCTTCGACATCATTTGCCATTCTCAACAACAGAGCAACAATAACATACACATTGTAACATGATATTCACTATCACTTGCTGTTGGAAAATATAAATATACACTGAAGTAAAATATTTGCATCAATATTAGTAATACCATAGTTGTTACCAGTAGCGAAACTGGCCGTAGCAACTGGTCATGTTATGACTGAATATGTAAATCGTTTAAAAATTTGCATACTGGTTGTTACAACCAACTGAATTAACATCAATGTTGTTCCAGAAAAGATTATATCTATTCTTCGAGTGGTCTTGAATCCTGTTTCTATTCTTCGAGTGGTCTTGAATCCTGTTTGATTCTTACGTTGTTGTGTCCACCAATTCGGGCACGATATTGATCGATTGTCACTCCCATTTCAGGTAAAGTAATGACAAGGTTTTTATCTGCAGTTTGTTGAGCAACAGGCACAAACCTTCGTTTGTAAATATTGTCTTTGGCGAGAACTGTCAAATGTCACCGGCTTCGCTAGGTTTGATTTTAACGAGCACAATGACTTCGTTTGATTTGAGTTGCGTGTACACACGAGACAAACAAGAAAAACTAAGTACACAGAACTATCTTAGTCGTCTTACCTTGAAAACAGAATATCTCCTCACTGAAATGAATTGAAATCGTTCGAGAACCTCATGGCGTTGCCGTTGCGTGATCAGAAAATACCATGTTCGTGGTGGCGTTGACAAGTTCCGAACATTAATTCCGTACAACTTCCGTGAAAACGAATAACCCTCTGGAGTATGTGAACAATCTCGTTCCAGAGCAAACTAAACTACGTCACAAAACGTCACAAAACTGAACATCCACCTAGGAAATTTTCACATATATCGAGATCTCGTTGACTATACATAGGTGCTGAAAGAGGTCTGGGCACGAGACATAGATAACCCATGTCAAGATTAGTGTGCTGCCTACGGCAGCAATTATAGTTCCAATAAATATATAATAGTTCCAATAATGGTTACCCTGGCAACACAAGAGTAGAGCACAGTATTTTTTGGGTCAAACTTTCGCATACTATAATCGTGTGACCCTTATTCTGTCTTCTATCTAAATTTAAAGAAAAAAAATTTGGGTGTAAGACCACCTTAAGACATTTAGGGCAATATAGCAAGAGTTATATAGACCAAGGTGTACACGTCTTGTCCAGACGCAACATTCACCTGACGAGTGTGGCAAGCTTCACACTTGCCATACGAAACAAATTTGTTGTGAATAAAGTTCTTATGAAGTAACTCAAACTTGTGTTTTCATGTTATATCGCTCTGCTTTGCCATTGAGCACTCTACCCGTATGATTTTGTACTCGATACTAGTTTTCTCAAACTCATTAATAATTCATGAATTATCATAGCCAATCCATGAACGTATACCGCATCACATGCATGAGTTTTGATACCCAATGAAAACCTGTAGGAAATTTCCTAGTGAACTGGATCACATTTCTTAATCTACATTTTAAAATAAAATCACTATGGGAGCAAATCGCTAAAGGAATACTCGTTTGAGAAGCTAGATCAAACACTCGTTTGTCGTGTTTCATCAGGGGACTCCAAACACTCGAAAACAATAAAAACCTCGGGCTACGCCCTCGGTTTTCATTTGTTTTCTCGTGTTTGGAACCCCTGATGAAACACTCAAACTCGTGTTTGATCTATTACATCAACACATTTATCTATATGTATATCTCTATCTCTATCTCCCAAAACAGCAAACCCCTCTATGTAAGGATTACTTGCCGGGGTCAGCAAAATATAAATAGACAAAATAATAATAAATATATAAAAGTAAATAAATAAATAAAAATAATAGTAAATCAATAAATAAACTAACAAAACCTACGGAAGAACAGTAGAAGAGATACGCTGGCGAAAAGTATCAGTGTTTCTACAATTTTCAAAAATGTCTGGAGGAATACTATTCCATTGATTGATTGTTCTCGGGAAAAAGGACAGTTGGTGATGGGACGTGCAGCAGACTAGGGGTAGAAACGAGTGTTCATGTGTATTTCGAGAACTTCTGGTTTTTGGACGTAGGAGATTACAACAGTTAACAGTTACGAGGCCATGAGTAATTTTGTACAACAGGATCAAACGAGCGTCACAGCGCCTTTTTTCTAGGGAGCGCCATCCGAGTTCTGTCAGCATTTCCGTCACACTGGCCAGTGGATGAAAGCGTGATAGTGTCCACCTTGCAGCTCTACGCTGGACCATCTCCACTCTATATGAACCGTTGTTTTCAACCCCGTGTCTGGGGTCCCAAATACTGCAGCAGTACTCTAGCTGTGGGCGTACAAAACTAAAATACGCCTTTTGCTTGAGTGAACAGGACTTTACCCTCAGGTTGCGTTTGAGGAACCCTAAGGTGCGATTTCCTTTAGCAGTAATATTGCTGATATGAGAGTTCCACTTTAAGTCATGTGACAATTGTACTCCAAGATACTTTGTACTTGTGACTGACCTAAGAACTTTACCATGAAGATTGTAGTCATAATGGATCATTGATTTCTTTCGCGTTACTCGGAGAACTTCACATTTGTCTGGGTTAAATTCCATTAACCAATCTTTCTCCCACACTTGTAGGCTGTCTAGGTCTGATTGCAGTTGAGCACACTGATCTTCTGTGTGTATTGCCAAATACATGATTGTGTCATCTGCAAAGAGATGTACACCAGATTGAACGTATTCTGGCAGGTCATTAATGTACACAAGGAACAAAGTTGGACCGATAACGGAACCCTGCGGTACCCCAGAAAGGACTGGTAGGTATGGGGACTGGTCACCATCGACTACAACGCATTGTTGGCGGCTATCGAGGAAGCAGGATATCCAGTACAATATATCATTTCGTACACCATAGAAATCCAGTTTTGCCAAGAGCTTCTTATGACTGACCTTGTCAAAGGCCTTTGAGAAGTCCATGATTACAAGGTCTGTCTGTGCTCTTGCAGATAGATTTGCCTGAAGAGTTGTTGTAAGTTCAAGCAACTGGGTCTCACAGGATCTTCCACGTCTGAAACCATGTTGTAGATGGTAGAGAATATTGTGCTGCTCGAAGTGTGTTGACATCTCGCTGGTAACAATATGTTCCAACAGCTTACTGCATATGCAGGTAAGTGATATTGGGCGGTAGTTTGTCGGGCAGTCTCTATCACCTTTCTTGTAGACTGGTGTAATCATAGCCATCTTCCAATCATCTGGGATGGTATGACTATAAAGGGAGGTTGAAAATATTACTTGGAGAATAGGTGCTATAGTTGGAGCCAGTTCCTTTAACACTCTTGGCTTAAGGCCATCAGGCCCAGCAGCTTTGTGTGGTTTGAGATTTTCAAGGAGTCTCCTAACGCCCTCAACATTGATGTCGATATATGGCATGTCTGGATAGGGGCTGCAGGTGTCACGAGGGAGGTATGAATTGTCAGGTGGAGGAGAGAATGCTGAGTAGAAGGTGTCATTCAATAACTTGGCTTTATGGGCAGCATCAGTCACAATGAGACCATGTTTCTTCAGGGGGGGCACCCCAGTGGTATCTGATTTGGAGTGCTTAATAAGTGACCAAAAACGCTTACTGACCTTATAAGATTCAGTGCTGTCTGTAGGAGTAATTACATCTTCAATGTATTGCCAGTATGCAGCTCTCACCTTCTTCTGCACCAGATGTTTTAACTTTTTATACCTTAGATCTTTCTTAGCATGCAGCTTATCTCTCTTTTTCATCAGCCGTTTGATCTCTGAAGTTATATAGGGGAGGCCATTTCTTTGCCTAGCAAATTTGCAAGGGATGTATTTGCTGACACTTTTGTCAAGTTCAAGCTTGAAGGAATTCCAGAGCTGGTTTACAGATATTTCTGAGTCCATTAGGTTTGTACTCAAAAAAGACTCACTAAAAACCTGCATGTGTTTGTGTAGCCCATCCCAATCAGCTTTGTTGTATAGGAATAGCTTACGGGGTTTTTGTTTATTCACGATGGGACTAATGTCTCCTTCGACATACACAATGTCATGGTCGCTCAAGCCTGGGATTACTTTAACTTTGTTGATCAGTGAGTCATTTTTGGTAATAAAAAGATCCAGGATATTTGCTCCCCTTGTAGGTGCTGTGACCATCTGTGTGTGGCCACAGTCATCCAACAAATCCACCAACCGTGTTGTCAAGCTAGGATATGAGCAATTTGGCCTTAGGCAATTATTGTTCCAATCATAGCCTGGAAAATTCATATCACCAGCAATCCAGATGTGCGAGCTCAGGTTGTTGACCCTCTGTACAGACTGTTCAAAATTGGCCAAGCTGGTATAATTTCCTTCATGCGGATTGTAGTAAGCACATATGTATAAGCTTTTATAACCAGCAATACATATTTTTACCCACAGTATTTCACAGTCTGTTTCCAACTCACATTCTCTAGAGCACACAAAATCACTGGTAACAGCAATAAAAATACCACCCCCTGTAGAGTGCTCCCTGTCTCGTCTGAATACATTGAACTGTTTTGTCATGTCCTGGGGAAATATTTCACCAGTTGCAATGTCACTATTAAGCCATGATTCTGTACAGACAATAACATCTGGCTGGGTGCTTTCAACAAGATTGCAAAACTCAGCCCTTTTATTCTTAATTGACTGAGCGTTCATGTTCAATAAGCGAATTGGACGAGATTTCTTCCGCTGTAAATAATTAAGGCTCTTGTTATTACACGGAGAAGATGTAGCAAGTGGGATGGGACTATGTGTAGTTAGTTGACTCTGATCAGTGTTGGAATTTGAGGTTGACAGGACTTCAAACACATTTGACAAGTCTATGCTGTGGTAGGAGAACACCGCAGAATAATTTGGGCAGTTGCACGAGCAGCAAGACCATGACACGCCATCTTTGTTGAGGGAATTTAGCGTTGAAGAGCCAATAGATTGACATGTAGCATGAAACCACACTCCACAGTCATCGCAGCAAAGTCCTTGGTCCTTCCATGCGACATCAAGATCACACAAGCCACATTTAAACTGGGCGCTTGGTCCTGGATTCACCGAAATATCGCCACAGAGGAGCAGAAACCCGTAAAGAATCTTCTGGCTCAGTCGTTCAGGCGCCATGTTGAAATTCCTTCGATCAGCACGAATGATACAACGTATAAAAGCTTCACCATTTAGATAGGACTGGGCATTTCCGTATGATACCAAGCTCCACTGGATGTTGTTTACGTTGAAGGGCACTGGATTTGGTTCCAGGGAGGTTTTATGATGAAGAAAAAGCGAAAAAACTAACACGATTGACGAAGCAAAAATATTTATGGCCGCCATTGTTGGTGACGACCGCCATATATATATATATATGTATATATATATGTATATATTTATAACTGATGATTAAACAGAAAGATCGTAACATACAGTATACACTACAGTCCTGTTTCGAGAGAACCGATGGGTCCTCTCTTGTCAGGTGCGTAGTTACACCAGCTAACAAAGGTTCTTTATATACACTGATCGTGACGTAATAAATTAAAATAAAGTATAAAATATTCATGAATTATTAAGTAAATCTATTTGCATGCCGGCATGCGCTAGCTAGTTCGTTTCTCTTGTTTAAAGTACAGGTGTTCGGTTTACATATATGATAAAATATTTCTCTGTTAGGCATAAATTACATTTTTTAGTTGTGTTAGAATAAGGGGTAGCGCGGGTCATTATTTTGCAGCTCAATGAAAAACCGGTGTTACTATCCTTTAGTGACCAAAAGTATTTACTCAATTCCGCTGCGTTTCTTTTGTTCTTGTCCCTAAATGAGGCCATGTGATTGCGTAATCTTGTTTTGAATTGGTCGCCGGTAAGGCCGATATACGTTTCTTTTCCCTTGACGCTTTCTACAGTGGCTTGGTAAATCACATTTTGGGTCAGGTATTTTCCGTTCATAGGGCAAGACGTCAATAGAGTTTACACCTACAATATGGTCGTGAGGATATTAAAATGTTAAAATTGTTAAAATAGTTAAAATATTCACATGTTTAATTAAGAGTGTATTTCCGTTGGTGTATATACATGTTGATATTAGTTCATTGCGTTTGGCAAGGTTGCCATGGATGATTTAGTTATCATCAAATATTTATCTGCAGTGCATAGGTTACATTTCTTTGTGTGGTTAGTGTATAGACCTCTTTCATCATGGCGGCTACTCTAGATATTCTTTTATATACATGCAAATTAGCCTTTCTGGCCTCGTTACAAAGCAAAGATTATTTAGAATTACAGACACACGAACGAGGTCAGAAAGTCTAATTTAAATGAATATAAAATAATATTTAATAATGATGAAAGAGGTCTATTGTTTGGCTTTAGCGATGATTCTCCATGTGATTAAGTATTCTTCTTGCTTGTCCTTTAGTTGCCACCGACCTTGGTCTTGAATTCAGTTGCTGTCGGCCTATGACTTTGTATGTCTCCGTTCAGTTTTATCCTTGGTAGTAATCGTAACTTAATTGGTAGACGATGTTTTTTGTCAAGCATTCTCCCTGTAGTGGACATTCATTTTTCTTTCTGCAGTTGCACATTATTTTGTTGTCGTGCTGAAGTTGTGTTGCTATCTTTAAAATGGCTTTGTTGTGTCCGTCTATTGTCTGTTTCACGTTGGCATGTAGCTGTAACTTAAAGGGGCTATGTCACGATTTGCCTGGTTACTCAGCTAAGCGTACTTGTTGATTTTTTTTCAAGATAGTATACGGCAATGGTGTCCTTGCAGCTCCTCGTTTCCCACCGCGATTTATTAGTAAGACATTAAATTGTCATTACGCTTTACTTATAACTCGTCCAAAAATAACCCACCAACATGAAAATAACAAATACTAATCGAATAAATCGTTGAGCTTTCGCTTCGCTTTGATTTTGGATTCCGAATCAAAAATCAAAAAGTACGCTTAGCTGAGTAACCAGGCAGATCGTGACATAGCCCCCTTTAATTTAAGCGTGTTCCTATTGAATATTTTCTTCAATTTATGTCCTGTCGGGAAACTCGTGTCGATTAGGTTGATGAACTCTCTTCCTAGGATGCTTTTAACATTTTTGTTGAATGGTGGGTTGAACCATGTTATCTTTCTATTGCGGTTGCGTCTTATTTGGTGAAGGTTAAATAGAGTTTGTGTGTTAACCGCTCTTGTTTAATGCTTATTGGTATGGTGTATAGCTGCTTCGTTGAATATATAATTCGTCTGATGAAATGTCTGACAATCTTCTGTTTATAGATTCAGGGATGTTTTTTATTATAATCGGAGGGTGGTTGGATTTGCTGTTCACGTACTGTGGGATACTTGAAGGTTTAGCGTATGGTTTGAATTTTCCGTTGTTTAGATCGAGCGTCACTGCCGTCACATCGAGGAAGTTTCGCTTCGATGGTTATCTTCAGATAGTTGTCGTTGAATATTTTGCAGATTTCCTTCTTTGCTTTCTCTGTTTCCTTTGGAGTTCGGTTGTATATCGCTAATCCGTCGTCAACGGTATAATGGCCGATATTAATTCTTGGTATTTGTTTCAATTGTGAAAGAAGGTATAGCAGCCGACCAATGTTTCTGCTTCTTTCTTTCGCCATGGGTCGCCGTTGCTGAATAGTAAGGAGTGTTCAGCGTTTGTGATTATTTGTCGGTCGTCGTTGAGATGGCCGTGTGTTTCGATGCGAAGTCTAGGGCGTTATTAATGAGTTTATCGGATATCGAGGGGTAGAATTCTACCATATGAGTCACTTTTGTTAGTTAGTTGTTTATACCGATTGACCTTTGTGGAATTTGAGTTTTCGGCTGATATTTTAGAGGATTTGTTTACTTTTTCGGCCTATCTCGGGTTTCGACGTATTTATTAGTCTTCAGGTGGGTCTGTTGCGAAGTTGTACTTGTGGTCTTTCAGCGTTATAAAAGCTTCTTTGGTGGCCATTTTCTCGACGCGGTCATCTATGTTCAGCATTTTCGTAATTTTGCTCGCTTCGGTATCAATCTCACTAAATTTGTTCTTGTTGGTCTTTTTGTATATATTGTATTTAA
>JAYKKM010000260.1:1732500-1762500 GCA_035772405.1 Chrysogorgia sp. JL179-B06
AGACGGGGGACGAATTTTCATTGTAGTGGCACTTTAAGGATGATTTAGTGAGAGCGAAGCTTAAGAGTGAAAGTTATTTGGATAAGGGATGCGTAAATGCGGTAAGTCGCGCTGTCAAATTTGTAAATATGTTGAGAGCCGTACATTTTAGCAGGGGCATGATACGTATTTCATCAACTTTCAATTTGACTTTGATTCGGCTGGTGTGGTTTTACATTACAAAATGTAAGAAATGCGAAAAGTTGTATGTAGGAACTAGGAAGTACGGTAACATCGATAATTAGAAAGAGGTTATTGTGTCCCAGACAGTTTCCCAAGCATTACTGATATATAGTCTGTCGCATACACTGTATGCAGTACAAATAGCAAGCAAACCAGCATATACATCATTGACTGTAACCTTCGCTTTCCTTATGAGTCTAGAAGGTTAAAGGTTTGAGCCCTGGCTGGGATAAATAATTTTCTGATGATTTGAGCTTGACAATTGTCCATGTACATGTATAGTCTGAGCTGATTCACTTGGCACTTTGTTTGCCACATGCATTTTAATAAAAAATAAAAAATCTATCATTAGTATAGATTATACATACCGTATGCAATATCACATGAAGAAATCTTTTAAATGATACCAAATGTTTGGAAGTAAAATTATAATAACACCACCTCTAAAACCAAACCAATATATATACGAGCCGGTAAATACAGTATAGCTCCGGGCTTCCGGTATGCCTGGGTACGAAGATTGTGTGAATGAGCATTTCCGTCTAAGATTCCAACAGATTCCCGCCTGGTTCATCCATCGCAACGATTCTAAAGAACTTTTTAGTGTTTTCATTTCCCCTTGCTGCCCTAATATAAATTCTGAACTTCGGAAAAGTACAGAAGTAAAGTCTAAAGATTTTATCAAAAGCCAAGCAGCACTATTGAAACTTGCATTACCTGTTGTATTGTAATATTATTGACATTTTTACACAAGATTTGTTGAAAAAAAACTAACTTTAGATGCTCGGAAATGCCCACTAACCAAGGATAAATACCCCCACTGATCGACAAGACTCAATAAAACTCGATTGGTGAATGGGCAAAGCGATGGTTGGTAAAAATAAATCCAAAAAAAACAAAATGTATGACTATTTCTACTAAACGTTTTAAATGTCAACATCCACAGCTTTTTTATAACCATATACCGATCGATGAAGTACTGGTGCACTTAGCACGCACACATGTCACTCGTGGCAATTGTGACCTACACCTATTCCTAGTCTGCGGGGACCAAATTGAGATATTTTGTCATTCGTGTCGTAAAATCCAATTATCAAACATGTTTGATATTGTCTATCATGCGTGACAAATGTGCCCAGTGTGCGCTGAACAAATGCAATTAAATCATGCAGCAAGAAATATGTAAATGCGAACTACAATAAAACAAAACTAAACATGGAGAACGAAAGTGACGATTATTTGTCTGAAGACGAACAAATTTTGCTTTTCCTTTTGCTTATGCGTCGGCGTATGAGACGCTTAAGGGCAGCCAAACGTAAAATATGGACGAAACGATGGATTTCGAGAAGACATGTCCAAGGGGCGTTCAACAATCTTGTCAGAGAAATAAATGCTGAAGATCCGGAAAAATTCAGGCAATTTCATCGACTTGATCGGGAGTCTTTTGAACATATCTTGGGGATGGTATCGTCCTTGATATGTAAAAAGGAAACGCACATGCGATCTGCGATTAAACCTTGCGAGCGTCTTTCTGTTACCCTACGTTTTCTAGCAACAGGTTTGGAAAGACATTGATATATATCATATTAATATTAAAAATTATGTTATGTTGGCAAGAGTAGAGGCTTGTGTGGTTCTGTTCACATTGTTTTTGTTAATACGAGACTCATTTAAACATTGGAAATTGAAGTTTTATATTAGAATTGATGTCACCTATGTACACATATTCCTTGTTTGAAATAACTCAAGTGAATTTTACGTATCTTAACTTGTACTCTTTGTTCACCTAAATCACAATAATATATTTTTGATTATAGTATTCGTGATAATACATAATATTGCGTAGTCGAGGACTGAGGGTTACGGTGACATCTTGTTTCGATAGATGGTATACTGTATGATCGACTATTCATACCTATGACATGAGGGCTTGATGACGTTGCTGACGGTCTAGGAATAATGTGTGGTGTAGATATTGGGTGAAAAGCCTGTTCTTGTGGTTGTATAACTGATGTAGGTTGAGGCGTTATGACACTGTGTTTGTTCTTAAGTTGTCCTGTTTGAGCCTCGAACAAAATATTATTGATTTCATGTTGAGCAAGCATTCTTGTAGCTGGGTCAAGTTCAGACAATGCATGGACAACATAGCTACCAAAAGCATCAGCTGCACCTTTGTTTTGGTTCTCCAACATTGCTTTCTTGCTTTTTCTTTCGCCAATGGACACTGCTAAATTTTGTATTAATTTGAACTCTTCCTCTGCTTGCTTCTGTCTGCTTCGTTTTATTTTTATTGGTTCCTTTGTGGATTTTGGAGACTGGACCTCATGTGCATCCTCTAACAATGGTCCTGGGGTTTCTGAGTCCTTCTGACCGTTATTGTCGTCTACTTCGACGAGTTGTTCGTCTATTGCATCTATTCCACTAGTTTGTGCATCACAAATCTCCTTAAAATAAATAAAATATTCGAATTTAATATTTAGAAATGTTTTATTTCAGACACCTTCAACCATATTGGAGTGGTTGTATATAGCTGACGAATTTAAGAAAAAATGGAATTATCCCTGCTGTATTGGGGCCATTGACGGGAAGCATATTGCGATACAGCAGCCTAGTGGAAGTGGATCGGAATATTTTAACTACAAACACTTCTTTAGCGTTGTGTTGTTGGCTTTGACTGACGCCAATTATAAATTTATTTACGTAAATGTTGGTGCAGCAGGACGAGCAGGAGATGCTGGTGTATACAATGACTCCAACCTAAAGAAAGCTGTCGATGAAAACCAGCTCAATTTGCCACAACCTATACTTCTCTTCCTGGAATTACCTCTTCCACCATAGATTACCACATTATAGGTGACGATGCCTTCGCAATGAGCAAACATCTAATGAAGCCTTATCCACACCGACATTTAGATAAAGAGAAACGCATATTTAACTATCGTCTATCACGAGCCAGGCGTGTGGTCGAAAATGCTTTCGGTATTCTTGCGAACAGATGGAGAGTGTTTCTGACAACAATAAAGCTATGCCCGGAAAAGGTAACAAATCTAATCCTGGCAGCGTGTTGTTTGCATAACTACTTGGTTGAACGAAACAAAGGTTACTATGTATCCGTAGCAGGTGGGTCATGGCGAAGTGACCCATTCCTAACTGCAATGGATCCATACAACACAGATCGTAACCATTCAAAAAATGCTAAAACGCAACGTGAACTATACTGACAACTTATTTCAGCAACCATGGAATGGTTCCATGGCAAAACAGTATGATTGACTAACCGAAATACATTTATTTCAATATTGTGTGCTAATTTGTATATGAATCTGGTCAGGACACGAATAGTCGCTGTAATGTATTTCGTAGTTTCTAAATGCTTTTAATACTTGCTTTAAAACTATAGCGTAAACCTAATTTGCTGCTTTATATCAGTTGTAAATGTCAATGTAAAACAAATACGTACCGAATCCATGCTTGAGATCGGTGCTCGAGTTGCAACGAAAGGCTCAAGAAATTGTAACTTTTCAGCAAGCCAACTTGCTCGTTTGGAGAGGTTTTTTCTCGAACTGCCACTCGGCGCCGGCTTTTTAATCCTTGTGTAGCTGGTTCGCAGTGATTTCATTTTTGCTTTCACCCAGTCCGCTTGAATGAGAGATGATGACATGAAATTATGATATACATATTGCACATGAAACAAGCATGAAATTTGGATGCATGATTTGTGTCAACACTTACCGGGTTGTCTCAGGTTTTCGGCGATTTCTTCAAATGCTTTTTCTCGTAGATCTCTGTTTTTGAAATCACGCGAGCGTACATTATAAATACATGGATATTCGGGCCATATATCTACCAGTTTGTCTTCTAACATTGCTTCTGCAACCAGTTCACTGCGTTGTTCCTCCATCCTTATAAGTTTTGTTTTATTGTAGTTCTCATTTACATATTTCTTGCTGCATGATTTAATTGCATTTGTTCAGCGCACACTGGGCACATTTGTCACGCGTGATAGAAAATATCAAACATGTTTGATAATTGGATTTTACGACACGAATGACAAAATATCTCAATTTGGTCCCCGCAGACTAGGAATAGGTGTAGGTCACAATTGCCACGAGTGACATGTGTGCGTGCTAAGTGCACCAGTGTGCGCTAGGCTTTAGGAATCACTTTGTCAAGTAATCTCTCTTGGCGTCCACATATTCTCAACATTTACGAAAAGGCAAGCAAGAGGCTAAATTTATTAAAAGGAATCCGATTTAAAGTTTCTAGAACAACGTTAACGAAACTATATAAATCTTTAATCCGTCCATCAATGGAGTACGCAGACGTCATATGGGATGGATGTAGTGAAAGTGTTAGTGAGTTAATTGAATCTGTTCAATATGAAGCAGCTAGAGTGGTCACAGGAGCAATGAAGGGTACTAGCAGATCCAGGTTGTTGCATGAAATCGCTTGGGAAGAAATGAAAACTAGGCGGAAATTACATAAACTAGTATTTTATTTTAAAATTAAAAACAGACTAGTTCCTTCATATCTTTCAGATCTGCTTCCTTGCACAGTGGGCGAGAGAACACAAATCTTACTAAGGTCTTCTGAAAATTTAAGTATTTACCCAGCACGTACTGAAAGGTTTAAAAATTCATTTTTCCCATCTACAACAAGGCTGTGGAACGAAATTGGATCTAATATTCGTGGAGTTAGATTAGTAGATGTATTTAAAAATAAAATGGTAAATTACTTAAAGTTACCAAATCACAACACTTTATTTGATTTTGCATTAGATCGGTATTCGTCCATTCTTCATACTCGATTAAGATTAAATTGCTGTGCTTTAAACTATTATCTTTTTAGAATAAATTGCGCTCCACACCCTAGTTGTATATGTGGATTTTATGAAGAAACCGTTGCACACTATTTCCTAGACTGTCCCCGTTTTGCTCTAAGGCCAACTTTGCTTGCCTCCGTTGCACAGTACTTTGATGATTCTTGGCGTCACATGTCTGATTTACAAAAAGAAAAAATATTTTTGTTTGGCTCACCACAGTTAAGTTTCGAAGATAATATTGCTATTTTCTGCCAAGTGCAGACATTTATAAAAACGTCAAACCGTTTTTATTAATTGTACATTTTTGTCATGTGATGTTAGAAATATCGTAATAATTTTGTTGCTATGTTATCCTAGTGAGTCTCCTAAATGTTTTTTTCAGTAATGTAATTTTGTGACTGCCAACCATGTAATTTGTTTATTTGGCGTGAGCCCCCTCGATGAGCGTTTCGTTCTTGGGGCAAACGCAATTAAGAAATAAAATATGTTTAAACCAAAACACAATATACCTGGTAAGATGAAGTATCGCCATTTGGGTCGCTCTAGCAAAATCGATCGCAGGCTCTGGCCGCCGAAGTAACTGCAGAGCCCACCAGAACGTCTTCATTCGCAAGGAAGAAACTTATTTGGTCATCTGCGAAATGGTTAGTATGATATCACTTAGACGTTGAAGTGTTACGGACTATTGTTATTAAACATTTTATTTGAGAAGGGAAATTAGTTTGCTGCGATTTTTATCAAATTTGTACACTACACAGTTGCTGACTACTTTCTCTTTGAATATAATTTATAATGCTACAAATAAAATGACACTGGAAGCTTATGAGATATTTATATCTTTGTAAGTCGACATTATTTATATCCTATTTTCAGTCGTTAATCTTTATTAACTTGTTTGTCTGGCACTTTTTACAAGTCCAGTCCTCAGGTTCTTTAAAAATCTTTGCACAATCCCTGAAAATCAATAGTAAAAACAAATCTTAGGTAACACACATAAAAATTATAGTCCCAGAGTTAAAAAGCTGAGACTCACCATCCTACCCAGCAATTACAACTTTCACACTCAATCATGTTGTGTTTTGATTTATAGCAGACACTACAACGCCAGTTATCCTCAAGAATTTTAACTGTAAAAAGAGAAAGAAATATGCTGTTATTAGCACAAAACCTGGTACTGGTTATTAATTATAAAGTTGTTATACCTGAATCTTGAACAATCTTCCAAGACTTTCTGAGAAATTATTTTTAATTTCACAGATATTGTGATTTAACATTTCTGGTGGCAGAAGTGCTTGTTAAGTTTCAGGTCTTGAACACCAACCAAATTTCCACTCAACACACCGATCAATGATTGTTTTTTTTTATCAGAAGTGATAATAGTTCTTTTGATTGTGTAAAAAAGGAAAATGTTTCATAAAATGTGAGTGGTCAGAATAATAACCTATAAATACACCCTGATTGGCTGATTTGTGCTTTTATGCTGAACTTACCATCAGTTTTAAATTCGCATTCTTCTTTTTCATTAACTGTACCATTTGCAGAACCAAGTGTGTGGCTTTCTTCAAATAGCTGTTCTTTTTCTTCCTCTGTTGCACGAGCATACTTCACATTGGACTTTTCCATTTTGGTTTTTGTGGAGTAAAATTGTCTCTGAACTTTAATGTTGGCATTGGCTGGGCAGTTCATTTCTTCCTTACTTTTTGGTATAGGTGGCCTCGACAGCATGGTTACAAATATGTTTTCTGCTGCTGCCAACTGGGAACTCAATTGTAGGAGTCCATTTGCTTTATTCGAATCACGAACCATGGTAGACAATCTGAGAAGACATCGTTCTATTTTATCTTTTAAATTTTCTATACCTGAGTGCTCTTTGTCATTTACAAGTGATGCAAGGATACCAACTTCTTCTTCACTTTTAATTTTGGGGGTTCACAGTCTTGAATAACTTCAGGGAGTAACCACCTTCTATTATTGTCTTTGTCAGGTATTATTTGCAAGTTTCTCAGTGAATTACTTGGCCTGTGTCGATTTACAATAGTTTTCTGTCGACCTGAACGTTTACATTTTGTGAGTTTGATAGCCCTGTTAAAGGTTTTGTCCTTTAATCAAGTTTACTAAACAAACATCCACCCTTTTATTCACTTTGCCATTAAGATATTTATACTTAAAAACTTTATGGAAGGATTCAACAAACATGTTCGTATTAATGCCAAGACCTGCTCTGTAACAGTATGTCCATTCATCCTTCTTTGGACCCATTCATTGGTAAAGTATTTGAGGAAGTTACTTGTTTCTTCTGTTTGCGCTAGTTTTTTTATGAGCATGCAGATGCATGTGGTTGGCCATTTCCTCTTCGGTTGGTTGTTCTAGAGTATTTCTCATCATCTTGTACACATCTGACTCGATCTGCTGATTTTTAATTTTTTCTTTTAGCTCCGCCTTCCATGCTTTGTCCACATACCATGTGCACAACAATTTTGTTGGTGATACCTTGTTTATTGCCACCCATGCATGATAAAATTGTTCAGCACAATCACTCATGAACCATTGTGGTTTTAAGATGCCACAATTATTCTTTACATGTTCCAGAAAAATGCAAAAGGTGCTGAAGTCCTCCATGGTTTGAGAGGCACCATGCCACAGGAAAACCTTCACCAAATGCATCGATAGCCATAATTGTGGTGAGTAGGAAATCGTAGCCATTGGTGTCATGTGTTGAATTGCAGCATACCCCCTTATTGCAAAACATGGTTGCCATATGCTTTTGCATATCACTCTGAACTACAATCATGAAATCTTCCTTTGATAGGTTAATACCAGTGGGTGCCTCCTCACCTTGCAGTTTACAAAAAAGTATGGGGTTGGAGTCGCTGTTTTGCCACTCGTGAATCCAAGACAACACACTTGTCTGATCGTTTGCATGTCTTTGAATATCTTTTAATCGAAATGCTTTTTCTATGTTCTTCAAATCTTCATTGTCAACCAGGTGATGCCGTCTGAATGAACCGATGACAATCTCATATCTTCTATGATTTTTTCACGCTTAACCCCCTGTTGTTACTTTGCAGCAATTTCTTTGCACTTGCCCTTAGGTATCCAGGTGTGCTCAAGTTGTTTTTCATGACCAGAATGTGTGGAATGAACTTCAACGACAACCCTACCACCATTGCCACAGCTCACTTTCATTGTTACAGTGCAGTTTCTTCCAATCTTGCATGTCCGTAATAGAAATAATTATACCTGAGTCATGCTTGGTAAAATGGCCAAACTTTAATAAATTAATTGGCCAGACTAAGGGGCTGTTTACATAAATTTAAAGTTGTCCCTGTTAGGAGGGTCACTCTACCACCCGCCACAACAACTTTGTAGTGTGTTTATACTGTACCTTAGGTTTTAGTTTGGCGCTTCCTTAAATTTCTTGTTGGTCTGTAGTCGGTTGCACTGCAGGTAAGAAACTTGCTGTCCCCTGCATTCAAAACATGCCGCAGTGTCCTGCACATATGAGCAACCCCGTAACTCCTCAACCAATTATTTCCATGCCACAAACTCTATACACAAAGAAAAAAAATCCCTTTAAAATTTTTATGTGTAGAATTAAGCCATTAAGGGGCAATTCGTCCTCTAAGGTATTTTATTCTGGTTAACACCAGACAACTTTATTCAGCAATGTGGAGTGCCAAGATGCACCCTTGCCTGTTACTGGGTTGTATAAAAAAATAGAATGTGTACAAATTATTATAAAAAATGTTAACCTGCATGATTCCCAAACTCCAAATGCTCACTATTAAACGTTTGGTGTGTGTTCAGTCTCGTTGGAACCAGAAGTCTCACACACCTTGAATACATCAGTCGCTTTGGGACCAGCAGTTTCGCATACATTGAATGTTTCAGGAAGGACATAATCTAGGGTGACTGTGTCTTCTGCAATCCACGAAGCAACAACTAGGCGCAAATATTTATTGTATTTGGATGGTGTCTTGAGGAATACTGAGGGACCACTACCTTGGTTAGGAGAAGTGATGTAGTCAAATAATTCCTCATTCAACGTGGCAATACTGGCACAAACAACTGTGACTAAACCAAATATGTCAGCACATCTTTGCAGTGGATAGAAAGTAGCACAATCTGGGCCACACACACTGTTTGATGGAGCCAACTTCGGAAAGAGGACCCAACGGTTCCAAGCCAAAGAGTTCTGCATAAATAATCAACCTTTTTAGCATCAAGATGACAAAATGTCCACTGATTTTCTTGGTTCGTATTATCACTAATGAAAACTTTACCATTTCTTTTCCCAACATTCAAAATGAAAACAAGATTTCTTGGAAATGAAAACAAGATTTTTGGTTTAGGAATATACAATGAGTTTCAGTTTGTAAAGAGTTCAGCTTGTTGCAAATCCAGTGCATGTGATCGCATGCACGACAACCAACGTCTACAGCACAGTTTACTAAGTTTTTCAGGGGATATACTAGTGTTTGGGTTAATCTCATCATACATTGGATTGATAAGAGTGACTGGAATCCCAAACAGGATGCTTGCTGTGGGATGCTTTTAATGTTTCGGGTAAATACGTACCTAAAATGAACAGGTTTTGTGATTGGCTATATGGAACAAAAGTGATAGGGTTAGGACATTGGTTTCTTTGTGGTTGATTCTATTGTTTTATTGTTTGAATAGTATAGGTAGGTGATGACCCAATGTTTCTAGGAGCAAAGTGACCAGTTGAAAACCACTCCATCTCTTGTTCCACAGCAGAGTTTATTTCTCGAGCTTTGTGCAGCCTAAGGTTATCCTGCAATCCATCAAGCTCAAATTGCTGGCCTGCATTTATTACATAAACATACTTATTTGTTGATTTATTGTAGGCTTCTAATCGATTTTTCCACTGCATGATGGTATTTGCTGGTGGCATGGACCTTTCCTTGAATACTGTGTTGGAATTCTGCACTATATGATGAAGAGCAATTGTCGCAGCTTCCTATGAGGATTTAGCAGCTGGTAAACGGCATTCATATGCATCCTTCCGAGTGAACCACCGCACATTTGAATGGTTAAACTACCTACTAGCAGTAATTACCTATTGAAAGAGAATTCCAGATTATATACATTTTCAGCAATTATTTAAAAACAACAACAGTAGTTTCAGAAACTCAACATAATAGGAAACTTTGCTATCTACTTTGACTAAATGTTTTTCTTTCACATGCAATGAGAAGACTATCCTCCCGTCCCCTATTATATGTAGTAGGCTGTGGTGCCAGAGGAAGACAGGGTTACAGTCCCCTCGACAACATACTTAAAGGTTTGATGCTTTGCTCAAATCTAACTAGTATACAAACATTCAAATGTTGCCCACCATTTAGGGGTAGAAATGTAAATTTGTGACTATTATCGAACATTTACATTTTACGATTAATTAGAAAAGTATTTACTTGACGAGGTTACGAATATATTACTACAAGTAAATCTTACTTATTTGAAGTTTTCCATTGTTGAAAACGATCAAGAAATGACAAACATTCACGATATAAAAGCAGTTTTCGCAGTTCGAACGCAGCACACTAGGCCAAGGTGAGAGAAAGAACGTGTTTACAAGTGCAGAACAAGTATCGTGGGCGCACTCGTACCCAGGCTCTTCTGAACAAGATCGCGTAACGGAAAGAGCCCGGAGATATACTGTATTTACCGGCTCGTATATACACATATATATATAACATATGCAATTACTCCCTGAATTTGTGCTTTTCAGCAAGGATTTAAATCTTAGAAATTTCCTTTTGCTAATTGTTATTCATACTTAATCATCGTTATTATAAACAAATGAAAGTTATGTAAACGGTTATCCCCAACAAATTTTCGTATACATACCACTTTGTAAAGGATTTTTCAAATTGTTTTGTTCAATTTCATTCAAATTATTTTGATTAGACACTCGATTATCCACATTCCCATTGAAAAATAACTGTTCCCATACAATTGATTCCTCTAAGACAAAGTTTCTGATAAGATATTTAAAGTTCAGGTCAACTACAGTATTTGATTTCGTATTTATAACATTTATAGCTGCTTCAAACTTGCAATGCGTTTATTAAAAGTAGCTTTATAGTAATCAAGTACATCAAACTCACCTTCGAACTTTGCTGAAATTCAATTGTATCATTTGTAACACCGACGAATAATTGATGTCAGATATTTCTTTAGAATTGGTAACACAAAGCAATTTACCAAAGAATTCAAGACAAAAAGCACAATTGTGTTTCTCGACCAAGAGAGAATTCAAATATGAGCGCAGCAGCTTAACGTTAACTCGCCAGGTCCTCTAGGAAATGTCCATCCCGTTTATGGACAGCCTCGATCCAGGCGCTATTTTGCTACCCGTAGATTCAAACCATTTACTTTAAGCATTTTAATATTACCCTTAATGCCTGACAATATTACGACAATATTTCGAGTGTAGGAATATATCAATTTTAATACCAAACCGGAACCAGTTGCGAAAATGCCCTCACGCGTGGAACCGGTAACCCTCATATTATGAAGTGTGATTCCCGTCAATATAATAATTTAAAATGTATGACCGAACGAATTTACGGTTACATCGAATTTTCGGATGCAATCAATTTTCGGATGCTCTGAATTTTGGGTTACACCGAATTTTCGGATGCACTCAATTTTCAGATGCACTCAATTTTGGGTTACACCAAGTATTTGGATGCACTCAATTTTCGGATGCACTCAATTTTGAGTTACATCAAGTGTTCGGTTACGCTCAATTTAGGGTGCAGAGAATTTTGTGCTACATTGAATTTTTGGATTCATTCAATTTTCGAATGAAATATATATTGCGCCGCCAGACACGGTCTGGAGCTTGGTATGGAATAAGTGAGGATGCTTCCCGCGCTTTCTGCCCATACTTCTCGCCGTTTCACAAGCATGGCGGATAACAATCAATCCTGTAATCATGGAAGTAACGTTGCGAGGGGAAATAATATGAACTTTTCTACAGCGCTAGGCCTACTGAGGCAGGCTACTAACATCTTAGCAGGTTCCTCCAGTCGTACAGTATCAACGTTATCAGAGTTCAGGCTCAGCAGATCTAATTCCAAGGTGAAATCCTGGACAAGTCGGCGAGCCATTTTCAACTATCTCTTTGGCGTCAACTCCTTCAACGGCAAGTACTGCTCAAACAGTTCGTGGTAGTGCAGTATTATCCAATTTCAGGGACCTTTTTTCGTCATCACAAAAGGCGCAACCGGAACGGCCTAAAATACATCCAGGCGTGCCAATCGTTTTGTCCCATACAAAGTAAAAGAGACATGGACACACGAGTTTTTCTTGTTGTCTGACCCAGAACAGACAATTTTACCTACCAAATCAGAGACGATTAAGTTACAGGATGCTGGCTTCGGCCGAAAAAATATTGTCTTTGGAAACAAGGATGGGGCGATGGAACTAATGAGTAAGGTCGAAGAAATTTACCCCAAGCTTAAAGAAGGTGGTGGTTTCGAAATATTGCGAAGTGGGGTAAAGAACGAGTTGGCGGGTATATAGTACCTTTTTACGAGATCAGTTTGGTCTATCACATGCTATGGCGTAGATGCGTCCCTTGCAGTCTGCATATAGTATGGTGACTTTAGCAACAGCTATGGTAAGTTAATTTATGACCTGTGGATTCACACAGCAGTATAGGCTGTAGCTTTACTGGGTAGTAGGAACTCTTCCCAGAATTCTTAACAAAATCCTTCCTGTCCTTGTGCATGCTTGTACATTGATAACAAACACCATGGGCAGCCCAGACTCAGTCGTGATGTGGTAGCACTAATATTAGTTGCTTTAACATCACATTCAGACTGAATGTTATATCTGTGTTGCAAAGCATTCTGGGAAGACCGAATCAATTTTGTAGTCTACAGTATAAATTAAAGTAACACTTTTTACACTGTTAAACCCTACATAATCCAGACTTGGAAATAATAAAAACTGGGTATTTTAATAACCCAGCTTGGTTTATTCAGGAAGGCTTTTTGTTTAACTGAATATCCAATATGAGGTTGGTTTCTTTGATTTCCAAGATTGGAAATATATGTGGTTTTTAAATATATCACAAAATATCCCTAAAAAGCAGACATGTTTTTTCCTAAACTTGGATCTTTCAAAATCCGGGTAAAAACCAAGTAAAACTAGGTTTGGATTTTTGTTATTTTTCCCTGTGTATCAGCTGAAAATTCTCAAAATATTTTCTGTTTTTTTTTCTCTTCAAACAAAAATGGGGATTTTACAACATTGTTTGAGAACTCATCTGTATCAGTGACCAATTGGTGTTCTGGAATTGGCAAGCTAGACGTATTTTCTTTAAAAGAGATAGGTGGCTGGCTCATCAAGTATTGCCTGCAAATATAGTGAATGCTGTATTAAAGACAACTCAAAACCTTAACTCCTTCCTGATCGAATCCAATCTCGTTCCCAGAATCAATGTCCTCTCGCCCTGCCCCCTCTCGCCCTGCCCCCTCTCGCCCCAGCCCCTAAACGCCTGCTAAGTTAGGAAGGGGTTAATAGACAATTCGTTAAAATACGCAACATGGTTTGAAAATTGTGTCCTTTCAATATGTTTCTCTATATATAGTTAAATAACTATTCAGCTTTTATACCTGGTCATCATTTGATAACAACAAAGTTGGACAATGCTTTTTAATTGCCATGGCATTTCCTGCTTTGATTCCACATAAAATGAGCACGCTAATGTCCACTTCTTGCAATATTTTGCAATTGATCAACTAAAACAGAGACGAAATAGTGCTCTTACCCAATTCAAATAGAAATGTGCCTCATTTCAATAAATACTTCATTGAATAAACTACTTTGAATGCCTATCATCTTCACATAAAGCATCAGTTGAGTTAGTAGCTGTGGAATTAATCCTTTGCCTTTGGGAAGAGTCTTCCCGGAAGACATTACCAACATGGCTGATAAAAATCAACAAGAATACAGTAAAAACAAGTCTAACAGTACCGCTGCACATGAGCGAGTGTGGACTATAATAACCGATACCAAAACGTTAAACGTACTAATATATTAAATATACATATAAATAAATATAAAAATAAACTATAAATCAGTATATATATAAATATGTCACCAGCTTTTGTATTATTACGCCAACTCACCTTTTGATCTTCTAAAATGGTGATAACATCCTCATTGATACCACTTGTAAACAAGTGTTCCCTCGGTTTTACGTCCATCGTCACTTTGAAAAACGTCTAAAAAGATTATTTATGGGTTAAAAGAACCATATTTCCGATTTTGTTTTGATATTTCCCATGAAATTATCATGGATATACACCCACGCATGAACTGCACCATTTTTACTGGTGAATATTAAAATCATCTATCACAATACAAAGATAAAATTTCAGACGTTACTTTTTCATTCTCACCTATTTCCACTGAAATTCTGCCGATAATTTCAGAAAACGTTCCTGCACTTGCCGTATTTTGCTCTGGAACTACGAAAAGGCTATCAGCGGAGAAAAAGAAAACAATACCTTTCCTTCTTCGACTCATAAAGAATTTTCGCGCCAAGAAATTTTGTCGTTTTCTTATTGGTTGAAACAATTGATCAACGGTGCAAAGTTCCAAAGGTACAAATTTCCGTCAGCTTACGGTGTACCGGAACACAGAATATTGCATCATTGAAATGTTGAGTTTAGAAGTAGGGTTAGTATTTCTTTATTTCAGAGTTAGAATTTTATTGGGGTTATGGTTAGTCTGCTTCTGAATCCTGAAAAAATAACTTTGATGAGGCGTATGTTTTACCGGTACAGGGTGATGTAACCAAACTTTACCTTAGTAAACAAAACCATATGAAATTATTTAAACACGGAGTGCTTGCATATTGGCGGTGAGATGCTCACCGTGCCAATCATAATTAGTTCAATTGCTGTGATTGGTCAGGAAACTTGGGCCCGCAGTAATTGGCACGTGCTGTTGTGGTCATCCAGCCATTTATGTTGTCAATATGTTAAGTAAAGTATTTGTAATGGTGAAACTAATAAACTAAACTAAACTAAACTAAACAAAGAGAAATGAGAAGTAATCAAAACAATAAAATCTCCATTGTTTCGAGACTCCATTGTTTGAATTGATTTTTTAAATTTCAAAGACTCCATTGTTTCTAGGGGGAGGGGCTTCCCCTTTTATGCGAGCACTCCGTGTTTAAGAATGCCGTGGCAATGTAGTGTTAGGATAGTCCATTACGTTGAGATCACATGAAGTACAGGACAGCAGTAGAAAGGGCGGGAAGGACACAGTGACAAGAGAGTTTATTTTACGATGTATTATTGCCTTTGGACTGCTTATATATTAAAGACATAAACGAATATAACATTGGTGGCAGCGGTGGGATTCCATACTTTTCTTTTCTTTTCTGAGCTGGTTTTGAAGTAGAATTGGTGACTGCCAGAGCGGTGTGCAAACGAAAGCGAGGAAATGTTTGTGTGAAATTAATTGATAATGGTATATTATCACGGTATATTATATTCGTGGCTGCTTATATTCGTGGCTGCCACCAATGTTATATTACGTGCTCCGTGTGGGATCACACAGATGGAACTACAGTTGAGAGTCATTTAAATCAAGTCGAATCGTTCTTTGTAGACAAAGGAATCGAAGATGCCGATAAGAAAGTAGCTTGTCTGCATTTATCGCTGAAAGGGGAAGCTAAAGTATTTTTCAGCGTTCTAGCGACCAGTCAAAGAGATAGTTTCGCTCACGCGAAAGCAGCATTGATCGAGAGATTTCAATCGAGAAAAACCGCAGCGGACTGGCAGAAAGAACTTGCTGATCGTCGCCAGAAGCCAGGGGAGACAGCGATTGAGCTGAAGTATGCCATACTTCGTCTGGTAAGCAAAGCTTTTCCCGACATTACAGATAAAGCCACTAACGACTCCATTGCTATGGCTCACTTTCGCAACGCGTTAAAGAGTGATATTGCACATAAACTGTCGTGGGTAATGGCTGATACAGCGACACTTGATGAGTTCGTGAAGCGTGCAACGAAAATTGAGCAAACGGATTCAACTGTTTATGCTGTTTCTACAAGTCCATCCTGTAATACTATTAATAGTCCTGAGTCAGAAATCATGCAAAAATTCGCGGAACTGTCTACTAACCAGCAACAACTTGCAGCATCAGTCGCAGCCATCCACAGCCAGAGTCCAACAAAGTCATCAGTGAAGTGTTATAATTGTGGCAAGGTAGGTCATTTTGCTCGTGATTGTCGCTCAAAGGGTATTGGCCGTGGGGACCTGGGAATAAGGCAACCATTTTCTGGCCAATGTTTCAGGTGCTTAAAGCCAGGGCACAGAGCTGCTCAATGCAAGACCCCGTTTCCACCACCGCCGGGAAACTAGCGATGGCTGGGGAGGAAATCCAGCCCTCTTCAGCCACTAATGGGACTGGAAACTACAACCGTTTGGTTTCAGCCACAAACATTGGGGGTCTAAATTATACTAACATAGAGATTGAAGGTGAAATCGGTGGTCACCGTTGCACTTGGTTAGTAGATACAGGAGCCCAGATTAGTGTGATACAAGAGTCATTAGCAGCAACTGCTAGAGGGTCCAGAGTAGGCTGTCAATTTGTACCCCATACAGTGGACGGTTCTGGAATGGGAACAGTTTATGATTTAGTTACTGATTGCCAAGTGGGCAAACAGCACATTCAGCAGCATCGGTTTACAGTGGTTAAACAGTCGACATACCTAGCAATTATTGGCATGGACCTTTTGCCTCGTCTAAAGATGCATCTGTCAATAGGTTCAGAAGTGTACTTTTCCGGTATGGAAGACTTTCCAGATCAGGACAGGGGTACTGGACACCCCCTCCTCGGCTATGTTGAATACACGCTTCAGCAGCAGTAATTGTGCCTACTGAATGAATGCAGGTAGTCGAAGGCAAGGTGGACGGTGAAATAGCACCAGGTACAGTGGGCCTAATCGAATCAACAGAGGGGGAGGGCTCCGAGCGTTTTGGTTTGGGCTGTGGTAGAGTTTTTGACACAGTAAGAGAAGGACGTGTTCTGATGCATGTGACGAACCCAACCAATGCACCTTGTCATGTTAATGCTGGCACGTTATTCGGACAGTTTTCAACTAATGTTGCTGAAGCTGTTGTTATCGGTGAACTGTCGAAATATCCTAGTAACAGAAGCAAGTTAGATCAGGCGGACAGAGCACAAAAGGTCGATATGCTGGCACGTGCGAAGTCGAATGAGGCAGAGTTATCATCTAGCGAGCAGCATCGTCTTTATAAGTTGATCCAAAAGAACGGGCATGTTCTTGCTATCGACGATGACACAGGTCTTACTGACGTCATTGAGCATGAGATACCAACTGGAGGAGCCCACCCAATTTCTCAACCAGCAAGGAGAGTTCCATTTCATAAATTGGCGGAGGTGGAGAGTTTTGTACAAGATGGTCTCGCAAAGGGGGTGATCAGACCTAGCAAGAGCCCCTGGTCAAGCCCACTCGTGATGGTGCGGAAGAAATATGGCACAACCAGATTTTGTGTGGACTTTCGTCGTTTAAATGACAGTACGATTGGAGATTCTTTCCCAATTCCCCGCATTGATGATAGTTTGGATGCACTGGGTGGGGCTAAGCTGTTCACTACACTAGATTTGGCAAAAGGTTATTGGTAAGTTCCGGTCAAAGAGTCCCATCGTGTCAAAACTGCCTTTGCGTGCCATAAAGGTTTGTTCGAATTCAACACTATGCCCTTTGGATTAAAGGGAGCCCCAGCAACATTCCAGAGGCTGACGACGTCCGTGTTAGGAGAACTAACCTGGCAAATTATTCTGATTTATTTGGATGTCATCATCTACTCTCGCAGTTTTGAGGAACATTTACACCACATTCAACTTGTTTTAAACAAGTTGCGAGCAGCTGGCTTGAAATTGAATCGTACGAAGTGCGTCTTTGCCCGCACGGAAGTCCATTTCTTGGGTTTTATGGTCAATTCGAAAGGAATAATGCCTAACCCTGGTAAGATTAATGCCATCAAGCAGTTTCCGCGACCTACGACTGTCCCTGAAGTTCGTCGATTTCTCGGACTAGCGTCCTACTATCGCCGTTTCATTGATCGTTTTGCCGACATAGCTAGCCCTCTCCATGCACTTACCAGAGCAAATGTTAGGTTTTCGTGGAATGAAGGCTGCGAGAGCGCATTTTGCGTTTTAAAAGATAAGTTGACATCTCCACCAATCCTTGTCTATCCAATCTTATCTAGACTTCCAGCAGGAATTTACCGTCGAGACAGATGCTAGCAACCTTGGCCTGGGTGCCATCCTAACACAAGGGAAGCAGATAATTGCTTACGCATCCCGAGCGCTAACCACTGCCGAAAATAATTATTCGGCTACAGAGAAAGAGTGTTTGGCTGTTGTGTGGAGTTTAGATCAGTTCAACATGTACCTGGAAGGAAGACATTTTACAGTCCTGACGGATCACAAGCCACTAACCTACCTACGGCAACTGAAAGAGCCAAGACGAAAACTAGCCAGATGGCGCGTCTGCCTTGATATTTACGACTTCACAATTCAACATCGTCCTGGTAAACTAATGACTGTCGCCGATGCATTAAGTCGGGCTCCCGTTAATGCAGTAACCATAGAAGGTGCATGGACCGACAGAGAGCTCCGCGCATTACAGAAAGAGGACGATGACATTGGTGTGATCTATCATTGGGCTTTAAATCGCAAGAAGCCAAATAATATCAAGCGCCACGTCAACAGTTTTATCAAGGCACACGGCAAGAACATCAAATTGATTGACGGCTTGCTGGTCCTACAGACAAAACGTCATGGACGGAACATTGTACAAACGATCCTCCTACAGTCGGAGGCAACTCGAGTGCTACAACTCCTTCATGACAACTGGGGACACTTTAGAGAAGCCAAAACACAGTACAACGTTGGCAATCGATTTTTAAACCCAAATTGCGGACAAACAAAATAAAATTAAGTTTGAAGAATTCCCAAATGACCCATTTCCTATTGTTTAGGACCTATTTTTATAAAACAGCCTTATCATTCCAAACGCCTTTGTCTTTGAGTTAACCATGTTAAAATGCAAAGTGGGTTTCTTTTGAATTTTAATGACAAAGCCAAATTAATTTACCTACTTGCTTAATAGCGGAGCGCACAGATGACGTTAGGTTGTTGATGTTTGTCCGCATTTATGGTTCAGAAATACATGTAGGTCCTAAACAATAGGAAATGGGTCATTTGGGAATTCTTCAAACTTAATTTTATTTTGTTTGTCCGCAATTTGGGTTTAAAAATAGAATCTGTGCGCTACGCTATTATTATTATTAACCTTGTATTGTTTCAAGTAATGAGCTGGTTGTTCTCGCGCGATTCCCTTGAGAACGTAAACAATACAAAAACGCAGGAAAACGTTTCCGTGTGTACGGGGCCTTATAAGCTATAAACACGAAAACGATTTACTATAAAATTATGTAAACGATGGATTTAGTTTGGCGATTGATAAAAACCTGCGTGATAACCGATTGGCAATTCGTGAACACAGGTAACCTCGTCAATGATGTCAAACTTTCTGTTACCGCGGCCTTCCACAAAATACCCGCATTTGAAATTAGTGGTGGTTGCCGGTGCGATTTTATTTGGATGGTTTTCCGGTCATCATCATCATCATAAACTTTATTTAAACCTCGGGTTGATGGGACTGTTTAGGCCCCTAGCAGATACATTGCTAATATGCCGAGAAATAGAAAAAAAAAATACTAAGCACTAAATTTACAAATATAAAAACATTAAACATTAAAATCATATTAGATACATCATTAGATACATCTTCAACATTTCAGGAAAGGTAAATTTGGGACAATCACTGAGTTGAAAGTGAGAGAATTTTGCTTTATTCGCTTTGTCTAACACCCTAAGATACACTTCGAATGTCGAAATTATCTCTCAGTATAGTTGTCAAACCGTGAATGTGGACTAAAATATTATTCAAATTAGTTGATGGCGCCATTCCCACAATGCACCCGATATGTTTATATGTTGATATCTCGTTTGCCATAGTTTTTGCAATCTGCTATATATATATATATATATATATATGTATATTAGAAATTAGTCGCCTATAAGCCGGTCACTTCGTCGTATATTATTTTGAACGTTATCTCGAGAAATATTTAACCGTTTTCAATTCGCCGCTCTTTTATGTTCTAAAACTCTAGATTTTAATGATCTATCAGTTTGTCCAAAGTAAGTAAAATCACAATCGGCACACCAAATCTTGTAGACGACTCCTTTCATTTGTTCCGGTTTTAATTTGCCCTTCAATTTAAATATTTATTCAAATGCATAGGTTTACCAATCAGTTTCGCAAAATTTTCCGACGCCGCGCATGAGTATCTAGTTACCAGGGCCAAATTTTCCGATGTCGCGCGGACGGCCGTTGATACATATATAAATATAAACAAATACACCCGATGCAAGATCAGGGACTCGCTCGCATCTCCCATGATAAGGGACTAAACGCCGGTCGATATTAGGTTAGTAAGGTTTAAACATACCATAGGTGAAAAGGGGTTAATGCCCCAAATTATATATTAGTTTTCTCCAATACAAAAAGCCAATCCAAAACAATACACAGCTGGGAGTGATCTGACATACATGTACAGTATTGCTAAGTTACTGTAATTAAAAATTAACTGTAATTTCAGTCATGGCAATAGAATTAGTGTTCCAAAAAAGTTGAGCAAAAATTATTTCCTAACTTCCCCCAATTCATTTGACAAGTTACTCGAAATTGTTGATGTTCGTCGAAATGTCGATAATTGCTGAAATTGTCTCAAAATTTCTACTTCCTGTTTAAATTGACCAATCACATTTTGTTTGGTACACATACAATACAGTAAAATGATACAATGAAGTTTGAAGTAGCAATTTGTCAAGGAAGTTGAGTAATTCATCGAATGAATTCGGTAAAGCTAGGAAATGAATTACATATACTCAACTTTTTTCAGGATGCTTAATTCTATTGCCACAATTTAATTCAGGATAATACTGTCAGTACTGTGCATGTATTCTATACATGGGAAGTTGTTTTTTTAAATCTCAACATGTTACAGTACATGGTGAGTAAATATATAATACAATAGTAATACAGTGACAATTATTTTCAGCAAAAGCTGAGCGCAAACAGCCTGGGTAAGTGTAGAATACTTTACAGGTTATCCTTAGAATTTTCAGTCTCGGTCCTCTTGTTCGATCTTGGTGTATGAGGTTTGAAGCCAAGCATCACTACTTTAAGAAATTATCAACAATTATTGGAAATTTCACCAATTTACCATTCACGTTATCTATGCGACATCAACAATGGGTCTGTTATAAGTTGCAGTCAACTGGGCACCAAGAATCATCTTTTATCGAAAAGGGACTCGATATTGGAACAGGTAATAATTATTATATCAGTACATGTACCTACCCAAATAAACCACCCATCCATCTATGGGTTATATCGTTATGTTTCGCGCACCAATTGAAGGTTGGGGTTAGAGTTAGGAAAACACTTAAGGCGGGGGTTAGGATTAAGGGTTGGATTAGGGTGTCTATTTTAATACAACATGAAGTTTTACCAATTGGTACGGGAAATATGACGATACTACTCATCTATCCATAAGCGATGACCTCCATAGCTCAGTCATCAGAGTGCTGCACTGGAAATGCAGCAGCAGAAATGTACCAGTTTAGCCTTAAACTTAAATATTCTAGCCCTTGAAAATTTTAAGTGTATATATAATATACATACATAACAGACAAGCAGTGGACATTCTTCAAACTCATATGCTCATGCAGATCACAGTGACTGAGCCCTGACGGGATTCGTTCCCACCAACCTTCTGATCTCCAGACAGAAAAAATCAAAGGTTGTGGGTTCAAATCCTGTCAGTGGCTCGTTCGTCTGTTACTTATGTCCAAGCTTGCAACTCCCACAACATTTGCATATACACACACATACACATACAGCTAAGAACCAATGAGAATACAAATAGGACATCACAAAATATCAGCATTCTTTAAAATAATGTTTCTCAGTAAAATTTAAAAAGAAAGCTCACAAATATGACGTTATAAATAATCGAAGTCCGTATGTATTTTTTAAAATACGACCTCGCTCCTCTGTTAAAATTCCGCCATTTTGAATATATTTTGTTTACCACTTACGTGAGGGGTACAGACTCTCCAAGGGGTAAATGTCCCCGGGATGGTGTAAAAAGACCCCTGTTTCCGAGTAATTATTTAGAGAGGGCAAATTTAACCCTCAAATGGTAAATGTTACTGCTTGAAATTTACAGTGTACTATCAAAATGTCGCTGTTTATCGTCCTCCCTATTCTCAGGCTCATCCTGTTTCTCCAAGTGTATTCCTTGAAGAATTTTCTACGTTACTTGAGAACATTGTTACGTGCTCTGAAGTATTGCTAATCACTGGAGATTTCAACTTACTTTCATCTTGATGATTCATCAGACGGCGACGCCATGAAATTTATTGATTTGTTGGAAACATTTGGCCTTATACAACATGTCATGATTCCGACTCACTCGTCCGATCACATATTGGATCTTTTGATTTCGAGAGCATTCAATGACATTAACATTCGTTCAGTCCAGGCCACTTTCTATATGTATCTGACCACTGCTTTGTCTTCAAGACAACAATTACCCAAGGAAGTTTGTAAAAACCTGTGAAAATAACAAACGACGCTCAAAGATTAACGCCTGCTGCAGACCACAGGTTACACTTAGCCAAAATCGTACACCCAATCCAAACCCTAACGTCACAGTCCCCAAACCCAATTTCATCTCATTACTGTATCTCAATGGTTTATCGGAAAATATCTCCAGAGTCTTAACGCGAGAAAATATCAAGATAGATACCCTTTGGTATCAGTTTGCCAAACCGAAGGACAAATTAAAACTGGAACAAATGAAAGGAGTCGTCTACAAGATTCGGTGTGCCGATTGTGATTTCACTTACTTTGGATCATTAAAATCTAGAGTTTTAGGACATAAAAGAGCGGCGAATTGAAAACGGTTAAATATTGATCGAGATAACGTTCAAAATAATATACGACGAGCGGCCGCCTGATTGCCGACTAATTTCTAAGTACATAAACCGTTTTTACGAAGGGTATGCACGGTCTCGGAAAATAATAGACACGTATATTATGTATTTAGACTCGGTAATTCGAAATCTGTTTTCAGAATTGAAATCGAGTAAATATTGGCCGAGATAACGTTCAAAATCTACGTATGACGAAACGGCCTTTTGCGATTTGTTATCTACAGACTATACAAATACACGGCGTGCGCGGTCTGGCCCCTGTGAACCATGGATGGGAAAAGATACTCTAAGGGGGGGGGGGAGAAAAGGCGGGACAGGGGTTATTACAGAATGTGTTTCTGGTGTAAATATATAAGCTATAAAAGAACTCTGTATCTTGACATGCATTCTTATCTGAAGATGCAGGGGCCTTATTTGTAGTCAGAAAATAAAGTTATATTTGACGTTTTTTGACGAAGTATTTTATGAAGTATATATTTGACGAAGTATTTTGATAAACGCGATGCAAGAACATTTCCGCCTGCAAGCGCGAATCGGGCCCTCGCCCCAGGGCCTTCGGCCATTCGGCCTTTGATCGAAATCAAACAATACGATGTAAAAATGAGATTCTGGTGTCCACCTTGTATTTCCGTAATATAATTTATTTGAGATGTTTATAGTGTGTCCCTGGTTTGAAGTCACTTCATATTAAATTTTCGGACGATAAATTATTTTACATTTTTTTCTCAGGAGATTCCAGTGATCACATATATGTAAAATCCCCATACCCCAGATAGGTATAATAACTTTAAGTGTAATAGCTCACGCTTTCTTCCCGGAAAATCGATTGCCAGACACTAAATTAAACAACTTATTTCAACAAATATTTAACAACGATCAGACCTGTACTAGAATATGCTGTACCAATATGGCAAGCGATCTCTGACTATTTGTCTAAAAAGATGGAATTAATTCAGAGAAGGCCATTTCGCATCATTTTTCCATTAACAGAAAGTTATGATGAGGCGCTCATGCTGGCACAGATACCAACATTAGAGAGCAGACGCGAATATTTATGCAAAGAATATATGTCAAAAATGAAGAAGAAGGATCACCCTCTACATTTTATGCTCCCAAAACCTAAGATGAACGAACGCAGGTATAGCCTACGAAGTAGATATAACGATACTGTCCTTTTCGGAAATACAACTAAATGTAGAACGATAAGATCAGAACAATGTTTTACTTTTAAATATTATTAATGTTTTTAATACATATATATAGATTTAACAGTTGTATTAATTTATAAATTGATGTAAAGATAGTTTTAGATTTTTAGTATGATAATCTAGGTAGTTGTCTACCTATAATTCTAGACTCATTAATTCAGTGTATATACTGCAAAAGAGTTTCAATAAACATTATTATTATTATTATTATTATTATTATTATTATTATTATTATTATTATTATTATTATTATTATTATTATTATTATTATTAACAGCTATGCAAGATCATTGGAAAATATCGAGCATGAAGCACCACATTTTACGCTATTTTTGCTTCGCGCATCATGAAGCCACAGCGGTGAAACCATAGATGACCATCTCGTTTAAACCACATGATTGACATTAAAGTTTAAAATGACTCTCCTATGCAAACCCACTGTTTTTCGATAACGAAAAAGGAACTCAAACCGCACGTAGACATATGGAATCAGCAGCTGCTGAAAAATTAAATAAAGTAATTCGAAATTAAGGTATTTCGTAAACAAATATTTCGAATTTCAATTTAAGAACAGACGTCGAAGGGAATTGGTGTGCACATAAAAGCTTGAAAAATGTCAATGCTGAAAAAGAAATGGAAGCGAAAGAAGGCTGAAAAATTTCGAAGCATATTCCACCAGAAAGATTTTTTGAAAGAAAGCGACAGTTCAATAGAGAAGGCTGTGTTTTGGACCTCGAATTTCTTATCAGTTCTATCCTCTGGGAAGAGTCTACTAAACCTAAAATCTTCACAGGAAAGATACTTCAAAGAAAGATTGAACAAAATCAGAGTCACAGTCAACGTTGGGGGTGAAAGGTTTATCATTCCCTACAAAACAATCAGCCATTATCCGAGGACACTTTTGGCGACAAGAGAAGTTGAAAGGTTCTTTGACAAAAGACAAAAAGAATACTTTTTTGATCGCGATCCTGATATGTTTAGGTAAGAACAAATTTGATACATATTGGATCATTTGTTAATCATTAGTGTCCAATATTATATGTATGGCTAAATAAGAAACAACACAGGTTGAAACAAATAATTCTTAATTTAAACGTTTACTGCCGAAACGGTGCAAATAGATTACTGACGTTTTAAACGAGGGTGATAAAGGATCCGAGCACGAAACTTTGCTATCTTCCTTAGGGTTACAAATTGCAATTACATTGGGAATAAAATGAAGCTTAATGAAACAATGCGAAGAATATAAAAGAGTTGAATCTACATTTTTATTGGTTTGAGAAGATTATGGAGTGAGAAGATTGTTATATAGGATGATGAATAAGCAAACGTTATCCCGTGCATGAACTGAAGCTCGAAAGATTGTCTCATAAATGTTCAATAATATTTCAGCATGGCTTCTTGAAATTCAACAATGAACTACGTTCTATCCCAATACCACATTCAAACTATATATTTGATAAAATACCGCACTACTTCTAAATTGCAGAAAATTTTTTAATGTGGTAGCCGTTTTATTGCTTCAAAACAGATAATAACTCATTCATTTGCCAATTTGAATGGATAATGATAATTCCCTGCAATAACGAAACAATTTCCCTTGATAAATAGAAATGGGGTATCTTGAAAACAAAAGATAACATGAGTCTTGAGGAATTAGTTGTGATAGTTCAGGAAGAATTAGTTAATTCTATTCTATAATACGATGATAATAATTTATCCTTACTCAAACTATAATGTGGCTATAAATAGAGCTGGAATTTCATCTCTTCCTACAACACTTCAGGAATTGTGTGCATAGTACTACTCAAGTATCAAAGAGCTCTTTTCAGAACGTTTCAGTACTTTTCAGTGCCATCATTCACAATTGCTGATACGTTTTTCCAAGCAATATTTTAATAAGATGCCGGGTCCAACTCATAAGCTCCTCGAGCTACCTTAATACATGAGCTATGTACGTAACAATCGAGATTTACAAGACGCGGAAAAGCTATCCATTCAAGCCAATTACTGGATATACATGCAACAAACATAAATCCAAAACATCAAACTCAATCTTTTACAATTGGAAGGTTGATGACCATCCCGTGCATTCGGTTGTGCATATTTCCGACGAGATTAACAACGTATATTTGGAATAAATAACCCGTTATGCCCTTTTTGGTGTAGAGAAACGGAGAGAATGGTTTATCTTGAATGTTTGGCCGAAACTTTTGCAGTATAGTTCGAATTGCAAACATAATCGTAGACATGAATAATTAAGAGTTGCCGTCTGCAAGCTCGCGTTATGGTTGAGAGAAATGCAGACTATGTTCCCTATTCTGAAAGAGGAAATAAAAGATCTTGTCCATTGTCGTTCGGCATTTTCTATAGTTGATAAATTATCGAAGTATTGTCATATCGTAGAATTAGTTATACAGCGACATGTATCTTGACTTTGCTCGAGAATCTAAAATGGCTCGCTACGACCGTGAGTGGAATGTTTAAAGGCTGTGGCTATATTTACGGGCCCGTAAACGGACTTCGCCAAGCTATATTTATGGCAGTATCTTAGAATTCAACGAAATTATAACCCCAACATCATCAAAACACTAACCCTAACCAAAATACTAACCCTAGCCGAAAATAATATATACAGAAAAGGCAAGCTAATTTTTATCAAACTTGACCGGAAATCGCGGGTTGGGAACGAACGCCTATATATCGTTGTTAATATCCTGCCGTAAAAATAGCCGCTTCGATGTTTAAAACGAAATGATTACGATACCCAATTGCTTGTACTATGTTTTGGTTCACTTGGGGTAAAGATGTTTGTTTAAATTTGAAAAGGTTTTCTAGAGACAAGGATGCATGTTTTTAAAGACGTGATTGCTATAATTCTGCAACATTATTGGATCTAATTATAGAGATACTCGATTATTAATCGATTATGTCAAGGAAGCAAGTGTTTATAAGTGTTGTCCTGCGTAGCAGCGTTGAAATAGAAATCAAAAAGTCCAAAAAGTTGAGGTCTAACGTTTCGAGCGAAGGCCCTTCGTCAGAGAGTGAAACATAAAGTGAAATTTAAAAACCGGGTATCAAACTTTTATACGCTATAGTAAATAGTATAAAGTGAATAGCGGAGCGCGTTAATGCTATTTATAGAACCATGCAAAACTCAGACAAACTACCCAAAATTGAATCTCAAGGGATTCCTAAATAGCCATTTTCTATTGTTGCGAATGCAAGAATAAACAAGAATAAATTATAGACTCAGACAAACATACATAGTGACGTCATTACCGCGCTTCGCTATTGAATAGGTTTGACGCTATATACCGCGTTGGTTGGACACCGTTGCGTTGACAAATAATACTTACTTACAATAATATAAAGGAATTAAATACATTCATATTCTTAAGAATTCTGAAAATCTCTAAAAGAGCTCTTTGAATGGTTTATTTATTTCGCGAATAAAAAAAATGAAATATAGAAGGAATTTGAAATGTTAAAATTGTCATCATAATAGTTGGCATATTGCTATACAGTGGTACAGTAGCCGGTAACGAAGTCAATGCAGCTGAATTCTGTTATCACCGTATCCCTTTACTCTGATGCGGACAAGGATTATATCAATTTATTATATTGGCCGCTTTTATGCTCTTAGTTGGCAAGCAAAGCATTAAATAAAATATTACTACTTTGTGGAGGCCATGCAGCTGCAGGCTGGTTGTCAGACTGAGACATTTTGAGGAAATGTTTGCAACGTCAATATCGATTTAAATTAACTTTGAGGGCGATCTATAATCCAGACTATAAGCTAATACCGTTTCTTAATTTCGTCAGTTGATTGGTATTTGAAGCCATTAAATAATCTTAACGAAACAAATCATCCCGCGGCAACCGCGTGCCAGCTCACCTCCATGTAACCAGGGCCTAAATTTGTTTTTCTTTTATCGCTATTTTCTCGAAGTACTTTTGGCTCTTTCTTTGTTATATGCAGCTGTGGTCTTTCACAAAATAACTATTCAATACTTTAAATATTTAATATGTTGCATTTCACCACAAACTAAGATGTGAATAATCTAAACAATTAAACGGTCTGTTGAGTCGCTGTTGTGGTTTAATTTGTGGCTTATCGATCGCGTGGGTAGGAAGCAACAAGAGCCGTAATGCTTAATTATTAAATAAACCATAAATATGTCGTACAATTCAACTTCTTGTAGAATAGCGATTTAATTTGCACAACTTGACGACAAACCTACATCAAAATTAAATTATTAAATGAGATACACTACGTGGTTAGACATCGTGAACTTTGAGGTATGCAAAGAATGCAATTGCTTGTCAAAACTACGACTAAATGTAGTAATCCACCGCAAAATTCTGTCCTTTCTACCAGACTTTGACATACAACACCTTATTATTGAAAAGCATGCACTTTTCTCTGTTTTTTTCCAATCACACACCATTCATGACATTCCCGTCCACTTGCAATATGCAGACTTATAATTAAAATTACTCTTGTTCGAAGTCTTCCTGACATCCGCGTTCATTTTTCTCCAGTTCCTCCTGCCACTCGTTTGCATCAACCACAAATCGTCAGCAAATAACGGGCCGGGCATAACTCCTCTCTTGCAATACTTTGACTCAATACACTACAAATACATCTAATCACCGTCGAAACGACATCGAAAAAGTGGTCGAAAAGGCAAATCGAATAAACGTGGAAATGTCGACGTCGATAATCGACGTAAAATCGACGTCAGAAAGGTAGTCGAAATTAATACAAATCGAATCAACGTATATATTGGCAAAATCATTCTAACATTAAACTAAAGAAAGAGAGTTATTTGTTTGCCATGTCTGCACTAGCATCGCAGGGTCGCGGGTTCAATTCCCAGCCGGAAGGCCTTAAAGTTGCATTTTTCGCAACTGGTCCCGGTTTGGTCTTAAAATGTATGTATTCCAACACTCGAAATTTTCCTTCACCATAAAATCCTTTCAATATATAAATATATATATATATATATATATATATATATATATATATATATATATATATATATATATATATATAGTATATATATATATATATATATATATATATATATATATATATATATATATATATATATATATATATATATATATATATATATATATATATATATATATATATATATATATATATATATATATATATATATATATATATATATAAAAAATAACAAATTAAAAACACATGAGAACATGGATTTTTCCCGCCATTTTTATTGTGGACTGTAAGACGAACCTTTGCTCACAAACAGCTAAAATGACGATAAATATGTTCTGTGACAGCCAACAAGAAGAAAAACAAGAAGATTGGATGTTTTTCTTCACAGTTAAGAGCGTTTATGTTCATTTGAGCAGCCGACGACGCTGTCTAGCGTGAGTAAGGAGAATGTATATTTTCATCATTTTAATAAAAGAATCTTATTACTTATTTCCTCAGTGTTATTTTATAAAAGAAATAGAAAATATCTTTCCGTGTGACCATATGTTATAAAACACTCGTGAAAGTTTGGGAGAACTCGAAATAGCGTGGAAACACAGGCCTTCCGGCTGGAA
>JAYKKM010000260.1:1767500-1782500 GCA_035772405.1 Chrysogorgia sp. JL179-B06
TATAATTCTGAACTTCCCGAATAGTTATAACTTTTTAACAATATTGATATTAATGTTAAAAACATTACTAAAGATGTACATGTCCTTTAAAACACAAGATAAAAACGTTATTAAATTGCCATGGCATATCTTTCATTTATTAAATTCAATGATATATTATCGCATGATCGAATCTGGGCCAGTTTTTTTGCCAGTTTTTTTGGCTTTCTTTTCAAAAATCTCCAGATTTCTAGTTCCTCTAGGTTGAGAGGTCTGTGGATTTCCTTTACTTGTTAAAAAGCTTTGTTAAAGAGATATATATTTGCTTCATAGAAAATATGATTGACGAAGAAGCTTTCCATCTCCTCGATGAAGAATCCAGCAAAGAAATGATCACCGCTGTGGGACCAAGGAGGAAGTTTCTAAAAAAATAGAGGAAGAAAAGGTACATTTTTAGTAAAACATTTGACTTTAACGAATAATGGGCTAAACCTGTTCCAGATGTAACCAAGTTGTGCATGGGAATGTAAATACCCTTCTTTGGCATATTCGAAATCGACATGCTCTTCTGGTGGGAGGTATGTTTTCCTGCTCATTTACCTGTGGCCAAGATGGTTGTTCGCAGACATTCCGGTATTCAGCTGCCTTTAAACGCCATATTCAGAATAAACACAATAACATTATTAATGAAACTGATAGTGAAGGTGATGAAGATAATGATTTTGATAATCCCGATAACGAGCCCCCCGGCCCCGGTCGTGCACCTGGCATTCAACCTCATGATGTTCATAATGTCATAAGTAAGGATGAAGTAACTGAACTGGCAGCATCCACAATTGCTAAGTTGAAAGCTTCAAGTAGCGTCGTTCAGTCAACAGTGGACCATGTTGTCCGTGAGAGTTCAGATTTGTTTTCGCAGGTTATTATGTCGTTAAAAGCCAAAACTGAACATATTTTAAATAGTAATGGTGTTAATAATGATGACTCGGAAAGAGAAAATCTTCTTGAAATGTTTGACCAATTTGAACATCCTTATGAAAACTTGGAAAGTGCCTATCAACAACATAAATACTTCACCCAAAGCGGTTACTTTATACAACCTCGGGAAGTTCCATTTTCCATTGCTTATTATCCACGCTACAACCCAGATACTGGTCATGTTAATCAAGTAGCCAGACATGTCACATTTCAATATATCCCTGTAAAGCAATTACTCAAACAAATTCTTGAAAGTAGGGGATTCATGCAAGCTGTACGAGAAAATCAACCTAGTTGCACTGTACAATGCAAGTGATGTTAAGACCTATGGATTTGATTGTATTTTGCAACCACTAGTTAACGACATTCAGGAATTAGAGAGGGAGGGACTTCAAATAAGTACAGATGTGTTTGAGGGCGTGGTTCAAATCGGAATCGCTCAAGTGACAGGTGATAACTTGGGTATCAATGGAATCAGTGGTTTTGTCGAAAGCTTCGTAAGCCATTATTTTTGCAGGAATTGTAAGATGCATATTAATGAAATGCGCCGTGCATCGACAGCAAAACCTGAGCTACTTCGCAATCTTGTTAACTATAATGAAGATTTACAATTAAATTATCCAACTTCCACAGGCATTAAAGTTCCATGTCTTTTGAGTAATCTCGAACACTTTCATGTTACCACAAACTATGTGTCTGATGTAATGCATGATTTATTGGAAGGAGTTTGCGGATTGGAAGTTCACCTTGTTTTGGCTGATCTCATGCGTGCTGGTTTGTTTGATCTTGATTTATTAAACAGCAGGATCACCAGCTTCGATTATGCACCATGTTATTCAAAGAACAAACCATCCCCAATCAGTCGAAATAAGATTCAGAATCCAGATGGTGCATCAGGACAAACAGCATCACTGATGTGGTGTCTCATTCGGTATCTGCCAATCATGGTTGGTGATCTAGTTCCAGAGGACAATGAACATTTCGAACTTATTCTTCTCCTTCTCGAATGTATGGATTTTATCTTTAGCCCAGAAGTTACTAATGATGAAACCTATTTTCTGAAACAACTGATCAAAGATCATCACCTTTTCTTTTAACAAATGTACCCAGATCGCAATTTAAAGCCAAAACATCACTTTATGACCCATTATCCACATCAAATACGTCTACTTGGTCCACTAATCAACTATTGGACCATGCGATTCGAGGGATTTTTCAAACGTCTAGGTCACATTGTCTGCAATTACCGAAACATTTTGAAAACATTAGCTGACCGACAACAAATGTTTCTTTGTTACAATCTAATGTGTGATAAAGATCTTGTGGATCGAGATGTCGAAATTGGATCAGGATCATCGATCTTAGTTGTTTCTTTGAAAAGATCAGAGTTCTTGAGCAGAGTGCTTGGTGTCCACCTTTTTAGTGAAGTTTATGTTGCTAAATGGTGCATGGTTAATGGAATTAAATACTGCAAAAATAGTTTGGTTATCACAGGGAAATCTGATGATTTTGTACCCATATTTCAGCAGATCATATATCTTATTTGTACAGGGATTCGTGTCCAAATAGTTACAACACTCTGGGAAACCGTGAGGTATGACAGGCATACTCACACATATGCGGCTCAACCAATTGATGAGCAAGTTTGGTCTGTCATTTCAGTGGAAGATTTGTATGACCGCCAAGCCTACCATGCGTCAAAAGCCTACAAAGAAGGAGACAGCCTTAATTATGTTACATTACGTCACAGAATTCATTGATTTTACTTTGCATAATAATTACAGATGACACAGTGTTCAGAAAAATGGGTGGACTTAATGTTTTTTGAACTGCTAGACAGTATATGCATGCTTATAGCTTTCTGGAACAATGCTCTTTGTCATCCTTTATCTTAAGACTCTTGATCATGACCAGAATTTTAAGAGCTGTGGAAACCCTGATTACAATAATATGCTTGACAGTTAATTTGAATCACAAGGCTGACAGTCATTAATATAATAATTTTTTCAACAAATCGTTAAGGCCCCCACTATGAATGATGCAAGTCACATGTCAACAGGGAGTCAACTTCCATACCAAAACACAGCAACTGCAAGCACGTCAAAGAGACCATTTAATCCTGACTGTATAAGTTGATTAATTGTTATTATAAAGACTTCTTTATGGTTTTAAAAAATATGATTATTGATTAAATGTTATATAATTATATGATATGAAGCATTAATAAGACCATAATGTGTATTATAAGTCAGAGTGAATGCCTGTTTAGAGTTTAATTGTATCCACGTTTTAATTGTATGTGTTCTTAAAGACCATTACTTGTGAATTAATCCCCACAATTTTCTCATATGCAATGTTTTATAATTGCAGGCTACTCATGTAAATGTTGTACTTCCATCCAGCCACAATACAGGGAACACACCGTCACCAAAAAGACTTAAACCTGACTTTGTAAGTAAAACTGTTAAATTTACTATTAAACTACATATTATTACACTGAGTTAAATATTATGTGATATATATAATTCATTTTATTAGTTTGGCAGTTGGATATTGTGCAGATAAGGGGGTGCACTGGGTGTCCTAATTAATCTTATTTAAAGCATTCACTAGGTATAACCAATTAAAATAATATATGCTTATCGGAATTTTGGGTTGGTTGTATTATCCCCATTATAGAATATCAGATCCATACTTGAGCCAAACTCTATGCTCGGAGAGGGAATCCTAGAAGATTTAGACAGTAGGAAACTTCCCAGGAAGCAAAGGTTGAAAATGGTTCAAATTCTCGTAGCAGAGCTAAAGAGAAATTTGGAGACAGGTTAGTAACACATAATATAATTATATTATAGTAGATATTAGCTGGCGTTACACCATGAGCAGATAAAATTTATATATTCGATCAAGCTACTGTTAAACAACTTCTACTAGTTCACTCCCATTCTAATAATGAAGTAACATAATATGCAACTATTTAACAAATTCCTACCTACGGATCGAGGCATATTTACTATTTCATTCTGACAATGTTGCTCAATCAGCAGAAGGCCGGATTTTAAGAGGCACCTAAGGCTGCATTTTGACCTCATTGCAGCAGCAAAATGCAACCATGGTTTAAATTAAAATGAACTTTAATTTCTAGATACTGTACTCTCCAGGTTGTTCCCAACCGCATTTAATTTAATTTAATTATTTGTTCTTTGAAACAGACCAAAATCTGATACAAAAATATGTCTAGCAAGAGGTATTGTTGAGGAGTTTCCATTTTTAAAAGACGAAGAAGGGCAAGGATTTGTAAGTATTTTTAAAATTAAAGACCAAATTATTACATCATGCAGAAACATTCATAATTATTAATACTGTATAAGCATGCAATCTATAGAGATCGATGCAATGATCAACTATGTATGTACAACCATTTCATAGGAAGCATGGTACACTCCAGGCAAGGGTGTACATTCTGCCACTGGATGGATAGAAGAGAAACTAAGAAATATAAGAAGGCGTACTAGCAGTCGTGAGAACAAATCAAAAGCATCCAGTAAGGATATATCAGCTACCTCTAAGCTTGTAAAAATTACTGATTTGCCAGGTAAATTAATTACACTTCTGCATCCATGACGATCATACATCATATTTACAGTCAAGTAATAGGGTTTTTCCCTTTACAGAATGCAGTATTAGTGATGATGCATATGACGGAATGGTGGAGTGGTTAAAACATCATGTTGAGCCAATAAGAAAAGTAAAGGAGTACATGGAACAAACAGCGATCAAACTGGATAAGGCAAAATCCAGAATTGACAGTGGGTGCCATCTTAAAGGTGCATCCAAGATTGTTTGATACACCTGGCATGGTAAGTACTGTATTAATTAATGTTGATGATGTATTATTGGACATGATGTATTAGTCGATAAAAATGCAATAAATAATTATAATAGATAATAGTCCACCAACTACAGCTTTTCCATAAACTGCAAGCTGCAGTATGGAGATCCCAATGCACATTAATTGACATAAAGCATGAAGCAATTTCCACATGCATTTTATAACAATTGCAAAATAATATTCAATATTTATACTATATATATATATATATATATATATGTATATATATATATATATAGTATGCATGTGGTGTTATAAGGAGGGTTGATTTTCACTATTTTTGGATAATTTCTCGATATTTATTTTAAGTATAACTTAAGTCAAAACCTCCTAAAAACAAGAATATGATCTAATGAGTATTTAAATGAGTTAAAAACATCATATTCCGTCTTGCATTGACATTCAAGACCTTATGGGCTTCGCCCTCGGCTTGAATTTCAATGCAAGACCTCATACTCGGTTTTTATCCTATATGTAAAACTATGTTGAGCACTTGAGATTGCATTCTAATATAATACAGTAAGTACTCCTACTATGTATTGAAATCACTTACCTTGAAAAACGAGCTTTATTCTGTTTGGTGAAGGACTATCAAACAAATCTTTTTCTCCCAATTGTGGTTCCAACATGGCACACGTAGGTTGGCAAAAGCCTTGCTGTGCAGGCCACAGGAGCCCAACTCCGACCTACTTTAATTTCAATCTACTTATCTACACGAAGTAATAACTTTAATTTAAATCTACACGAAGTACTGGCGAAAGCGCAAGGCAAGTGGCAGCAAGGAGTGCGGGCACCCACATTGAAATTAAAGTAGGTCGGAGTTGGGCTCCCTGTGTGCAGGCGTCACGTTTCCTTTTGATAGAGTTTTAACAAAAAATAAACCATGCGACTCAATTTGTTTACATAATAAATATTGATAATGACATTGATATTCTTCTTTATTTTTTCTCTAGATTGAATTGGACTTTGGTGCTGTTTTTTCAGAAGTGTCGGACAATCTTTTCCTCAAGTGTACACCTGCATTTGCAGAAAAAGTTATTTCATATTCCAGTGACCAAGTTAACTGGCAAGATTATCTTCATTTCAATGTGCAGAAAATTGACTCAGGTTAGTACAGACACAGTACTTATTGTGTGTGCTTTCTCACAAAAATGTTTTGTCTGCAATATTTTCATTGAAGCTATCATCAGTCATGTTTGTTTTTATCTAATAGTCTGTATTTGTTGCTAGCTGCTGTAAAATGTTACAATTAAAAATATTTTCCTTTAGATGAAGCAAAGCAGAATATATCTCTATGTCTCTTACCTTGCATTTTGCCATCAGGAAGACAAGGGAAAAAGAAATGCAGCATCGATGATGCTATCAAAGCTTTTGTGGATGTAAAACCGGTAAGGGCATTATTTGACGATTTTACCGTGTTCTGTGTAGATTGTAGAATGTAGATGGAGTGATATACACTGTAGTGAATTGATATAGTGCATAACGTATAATTCGTCTGATTTCCTTGTATAATTACTTTACGCTGACATCTTTCAGCATTCATGGGTGATGGTCTTGTCTGTCTTACATGAAAACCTTCACCCATGTATATCATATACTGTGTATTATGTTGCATTTTTTCAAAAAAATAGATATTGATAAACATGCACAATGAAGTGTAGCAATATATAGTATAAATGTATGGGCTAATGGCACATTGTATACTATGATTCAAATAATATTGGCACATTTGACAAGAAAACTGAGCCAGTGAGCCTCAGATTTCATATGGTCTGAGAACAACTATTGACTCTAAATTAAAGATGAATTAAAATGTCATGTATTAATTTTCCCATTAATTAATCAATTAATTAATATAATTATTATATGTGATTTCTAGACCATTATTATCCTTACCTGACCATGCAGGATAGCGATGATGCAAATAATGACATTTTAATTATTTATCTTAAGTTTAAAATTGTTTGAGCATTTTACATACAATTTCTATAACAATAACTAAGTATAATTGTGGTGTTATGTTTGGAATAATTGGTATATTTTGTTCAATGTGTAGATTGGTACCAATATTCCAAAGTACCTTGATGAATGTTCCACTGATGAACCTCATATTTTAGTTATTGGTGACTGCCTGCATCCACAGCAAGTATTTGTCGTTGCAAATAAAAAAGGTCTGGAAAGGCCTAACCTGTTAAAAGCTGTGGACACATGCTTTAAGATGTTCTATGTTATGGACATTCAGTATCCATGGCAAAGTGCATCATCGTGGGAATTTATTCAAAAAGTGATATACTGCTTGGAAAGTAAAGGAATGATTAAAACCTCTCCAGCAGTTATTTCAATGCGGGCAGCATTGAGATCTTAACTTTAAGAAATAATTTATCAGTATACCACATAGTACAGTACCTACAGTACGTACTGGGGCCGGTTGTACAAAGCCTGTTTAGCTTCTTCGGCGGATAAGCTCAGAATAGCAAACAAGTCTCTACATTCATTGAACAACCAAACTAAGGCCCCTGAGTATGTTAAGTACTGTATATTAATAAGGTACTGTATTTTGTTCTACTAAATAAGTTAAATGTTATAGTTTTATACAAACATTAGATAACATTTGCAATAACTAAAAAAGGAATGTAACTGATCTTATAAATAAATTACTTGTTAAGGATGTTAATGATGAGGTTACAAGTTCACGGTTATTTTTGTCATGTCTGTGTGTGTCATATCCTATAGGCTTTAACATATTTGTAATATTCAGGACATTCTGAGCATGTCCTGAATAATCTTCTCAGACAAAATCGTCCTGGACGCTTTCACTGTCACAGTTGTCGGATGTGACATTACAAGTCATCAAGTATATATACGTTTTTGCATGAGAATTAGATATATATATTATTACATTTCTTCTCAGAACATCCAAATATTACAAAATATAATATATTACCTGAGCATGACATAATTAGGCACTTTAAATTAACCAGGAATTTTGTTCCTGTCCTACAACCATGGATAACCAGATTACTAGTCATTGTTAACCAGGAATTGGGGTTGATGTCTGTTAACCAGGATTTCCTGGTTAAATTAACCACACTATATTGGATCAGTATATTGACCCAGAAAAATGTTAATAGTAACCATAATTCCTGGTTATTGTTAACCAGGAATTGGGGTTGATGTCTGTTAACCAGAATTCCCTGGTTAAATTAACCAGACTATGCTAGGTGGTATATTGACCTGGCACCTGGTTAAAATTCAACCCTATTCTGGTCAAATTTAACCAGAGTCTTTTTAGAGTGCACGAGTTCTGTATATATGGTGGTGGTAATGCCGGGATAAGATTCTGGGTATATTATAGGTAATATTTGGCATTTCACTCGATCAAACTACATGTTGAAAGGATTTACGGTGAAGGAAAATTTCGAGTGTTGGAATACATATATTTTAAGATCAAACCGGGACCAGTTGCGAAAAATGCAACTTCAAGGCCTTCCGGCTGGAATTGAACCCGCGACCCTGCGATGCTAGTGCAGTGCTCTGACCACTGATCTACGGAAGCCGTTGCCGAGAGCCTAGTCACGAGTTCTGTATATATGGTGGTGGTAATGCCGGGATAAGATTCTGGGTATATTATAGGTAATATTTGGCATTATATATATATATATATATATAAAGTAATAAAGTAATAAAGTCTGTCTGAAGATCGCATCAGCGTGAAACTCAGAGTTACAGAAAAGCATGTCTTGTCTTTGATTTCTTACAATATAGTATATATATATATATATATATAACATGAAAACACAAGTTTGAGTTGCTTCATAAGAACTTCATTCACTATATACCACAGATTTAACGTTAATTTTCAAAATTACAACGCAAATGAACGCATGAAATGATTTTGCTTATAGGATTCCTACATAAAACCTATATGATTTCTATATAAAACCTATATATAGGGTTTCTATATAGAAAATCTATAGAATTCTCTATAGGTCGCCTATAGAATTTCCTGTATAGGATTCCTATAGGTTTCACTATATTGATAGCATTCCTATAGGAAAGTCTTATATAGACTTTTGTAAGGGCTCATATCTATAGTAACTGGGCGTGAAACAAACTTAAGAATGATTGAACTATCAAACCTTGAACACAAATATGCTGTTGTGGAAAATGCACATTCATTTTCTGGGAAAATGTGTTGTAGACTGCCTAATCTTATTGATAGGGATTGGTATCGGTTGGGTCCACACTCGCAAAATAGTCTTCCCGTTGATTTCCTTTACAAGTTAGAGGTATATTTTTCGGCATTCCTGTGAACACTCGTGCTAGTTCTAGCATTGGGAAGACCACAGTAAGAGCACAGTATTTAACCACTCCTACAATTATGTACTATATATTGTTAAATCTCTTGTCAGCAGGTTTACTTGAATATATAACACAATGTTTCAGCATTAAAGAAAAGGTTTTCAATAAATTTCTTATATCTGAAATGCGGACAAACAAACCAAATTTGACTCACAAATTATTGCAAATGAGCTATTTTCTTTTGTTATGGCCGCAATAATTATGGGTAAAAGCGGACAAACATCGATACTGACGTCATCTCGACGAGCGCTATTGCACGAATGGGTTATTATCTACACTATAAAAGCATCAAATAGCAAGTGGGCGAGGGGTTGTTGCGTACACGTATTTCTAGTTACCTTTTGTTTTCATCCTTTCATCCTAGCCATATTAAGCAATTCATCCCTAAGCAATGGATGAGTTGCCGGTGCCAATGCCCTCGTTTTCTTGCGCGGCCGACGCAATGCCTGTGGGATCGATTGGGGACAAATAAAGCTGTTTATAATTCAAAGTTATAGAGTTTGTAAATAATAAATTCACCCACTATTCCGAAAGGGAGAAAATTAGGTGTTCGAGGAGATGGAAACTGTTTTTATCGACCTATTTCACTGTGGACAGATGGGCATACAGATGCGAATCACGCACAAATAGGAGCAATGGTCAACGAAGTGATAGCGCAAAATCAAGCCGCATTTTCGCCATTTCTGTTTTCCTCAAACACTGTGTAGAGACGTAGGGTGTTGCTCGTGTCCTATTACGCTTAGCTACCATGACAATTCCATCCATTGTCCCATCATTTCAACTTGCTTGCACCTCTTGACTGCTGTTGTGACGCTCCGGAGCCAAAGAACCCGTACAAACATACGTTTATTAATCTTGTTGGCGACAATGACGACGCTATAAACAACACCGTCGTTTCCGAAAGTGTGACCGGTTTGTCGCATCCCCAAACAGCACACTTATCTCCTTTTCCCATGTGCAAGACCAAATATTATAAAATATACCAATACTTATTTAAAAAACACGAATATATTTGATATTAAATTCGTAAAAGTACTACTCGAAGCTCGCGAAGTTTGTTTGCCCTATGTTTGCCCCAGTCTATCTCACAAACCATTGCGTTGACCGCGCAATTCTCAAGGGCCTCGGCACCGCCAACTCATCCATTCATCCCATCAATTATTGCGTACCGTCTTTGCAGTGATGATCAAGCATTTGAGATCAAATCTAGAATTGAGATCCTTCTTTGTCCAATGTGGTTATCCTATCCAAAACATTTTTCAAATATCTTAAACTATGTTTTATTCTTCGACAGATATGTTTTCAAGTTTTACAAGAACGATGAAATCCACTACCCGATGGATGAATGCATCCAAGCTTTAACAGATGAGTTTAAATTTTTCAAAATCCCCATGGACATGATCAAGCACTGTTGTTATCCAGAATTCCATTTAGAAATGGAAAATAACGCCAACTGCAACAAGTGTGCCAAGCAGAAGAGGACAACGCGTTGCCACGGAAACGCAGAAAAGCTCCCAAAACCTCAAACAGTCCCATGGAAAACTCGTCTTTGTAGCATTTTGAATGACACATCTAGTGCTCACAGTGCAACTGTTGCCACATATGCCCTACTCGTTTGCGTTTTTCTCAATATTTTTGGGGTTGTTCTTGAAACACTTCCTTGTAGCAGTTCTTCCAGAAAATGCGGCGAACTTTACTGGAAGACGTTCTTTGGATTCGACAGTATTTGTGTTTTGATATTTACTGTAGAATTCCTCGTTACTCTTGCCATTCAGAAGAACAAAAAAGCTTACTTTTGCTCTATTGAGAATCTGGTGTTCTTTATTTCTTTGGTTCCCGCTTACATCGCCTGTATCCTATATATATCCATTGGGATGCATAACGTTCCTGTTCGCGTTGACGACGCCCTGAAATCGTTGAGAGTGTTTCGCTTGGTCAAGATCGCCAAGACGTCGTCCCATTTGCGCGAGACTGTAGGACAAATTGTTGCTGCCGCAAGAGGGTTGGTACTAGTTCTCGCCATATGTGTCATGGCCATAGTGATGCTCTCTGTGATAATTTATCACTTGGATTCCTTCCCACATGTTCCCATGGCAATGTGGTATTTTGTCGTAACAATGACCTGCGTAGGGTAAGCACATATACATACTTCTATATTTTATTTGTGCAGCCAGGCGAAGTCACATGTTACAGAATAATGATTAAAGTAAATGGTTTGAACATAGGAGTATCATTAGATGTGTGAAGTTGATCGTCCAGGTTGTTGTAGTCTTGAGAAAGACTGTTGTTGGTGACTGACGTTTCGACGGCTTCAGCGGCGGTCATCTTCAGAGTTAAGTAAAGCGTGTTTCTCAGGGTTTGCCTATATATATATATATATATTCATAACGTCATCGTTTGTTTATCACAACAACTATATATATGTCTGGTTCATTACGTCATCGTTTGTTTATCACAACAATTACCGACACCATACAAAAGACTTCTTCGCACGCACCAACGAACAATATACCCACGCTTAAGGCATGACGCAACACCCACTCACATTGATTATGACACAAACAACCGATGATAAACAATATTGGGCCACGCTTAACCCATGACGCGACACCCACTCACACTAATTATGACATAAACAAACGATGACGTAATGAACCAGACGTATATATAGGCAAACTCTGACAAACACGCTTTACTTGACTCTGAAGATGTCCGCCGCTGAGGCCGTCGAAACGTCAGTCACCAACAACAGTCTTTCTCAAGACTACAAAAACCTGGACGATCAACTTCACACATCTAAGAATAATGATTGTTAAAGTTTTAAATTATTCATACCTGTACTTTCATCTGCGCAATCCTGATTTCAATTAAATTAAAACGTTTATATTTCAGGTTAGGCCCGGTTTAGACGTCGAACTTCACATGTGCCGAACTCAATGGACTCTAAACCGGGCCTTAGTTTATTAACAATACCCCAACAGGCTAAAACCCAAAACGATAGGCGTTCCGAGGGCCTATACGATCTAATGTCGTGCACGGTTTCAAATGCATGCATGATTTCAAAATACAAATGAAAAATTACAAAAGGTATAGTTTGTTGCCGAATAGTGAGCAGAAGGTCTGACGTTTCAAACGCATAGGTTCTTTGTGACGCCTCTCTGATGAAGGGTCTTCGCTCGAAAAGATAGAACTTTTACTTACAATTTTGGCAATACACAAACCTTTTAGAGTTATATTTTAACATTGGTTAAATTTGGCGTTTAAATTTAAATTGACGCCAGTGCGAGAACCGCCTTTTCCGCAGGGTGAAGTCGCCATGGCCGCAGACACTCAACAGATTTTACAAGAGATGCACAAATCAACACTATATATTTAAACACGAAAAGTACGTGTGTTTTGTCGGGTTATACGGTGATGAACATTTGTGTTCAAAAACTTCATAAAATGCAGTGTTATGAAAATTCAAAATATATCGTCGTTGGAAGATGTCTGAAGTTCGTACATTTTACATGGCGTCAAAAGGTAAAGCCGTTTTCTCTTTTTTAAAGCTGTTAGTAATGATTTACAAAGATATTTTTCCAAATATGTCCGAGTATGTTATTCAGACTTTCATTTGATGTATAGCATGAGTTGTTAGAATTAATAGTTCAAAATATATCGCCATCGGAATATCTAATATATTTATCGGAGTTCGTGAATCATACATTCGTGATCCATAATTAAAAAGCTTTAACTTGCTGTACGATAATTCTGTTACATATTGAATTAAATCTCATGCCAATAGCTTTCTTTTGATATATCGTAGATCTTTGTAATGTAGGACAACTATTTAAAACGTTATTAGTGAAACAAATTTTGGATTTTCGACGAGCTGCTTGTCCTGTAATGCACATCATCGCCCTCGTCCGCCCATTCAAACTGTGTTGGTAGCTGGGGAAGAGATACAGCTGTCTACCTCCGCAAGAAACATCGGAGTGATTTTTTATCAAGATATGTCATTAGAACAACATGTATCTAGCATGTGCAAAAAACATGTTTCTATCACTTAAGAAATATTGCTAGAATACGGAACTGCCTTTCCTTACAGGATACTGAAACATTGGTCCACTCATTTATTTCTAGCAAATTGGATAATTGTAACTCACTCTTATACGGACTCCCGAACTATCTCATCGACCGCCTACAAAACGTCCAAAATGCTGCAGCGCGTCTCGTTGTTCGTACAAGTAAATTTGATCACATAACTCCTATACTTAGACAACTACTTGGCTTCCTGTTAGACAGCGAATCATTTTTAAAATTGCTTTACTTACCTTTAAAGCCCTAAATGGGATGGGGCCTTGTTATGTTAAGGATATGTTGCAAATATATGTTCCTGGTAGAAATCTACGATCTGGTAGCAAAGGTCTATTGAAAGTTCCACCTGCCAAGTTCAAGCGTTATGGGGAGCGTGCGTTCCAGTGTGCAGCCCCCAAATTGTGGAATGCCTTTCCTGACTCCATCCGCATGTGCACAACACTAGCTAGTTTTAAAAGTAATCTAAAAACTTATCTTTTTAATGAACATTTCAATTGATATATGAATGTACATTCTATTATGTAAAATTTTTAATATTTTATATTGTTTTTGTAACTAGACTATATAGATCTCTTGTTTTTTATCAAAATTGTAAAGCGCCATTGGGCTATATGGAAATGGCGCTATATAAATATTGCATTATTATTATCTTGGAATTCCGAGGCCATCTTGAATTATGGAAACATGGTAAAATTATAAAATCTTCCGACCTCGATATCTTTTGAAGTACTAACTCTACGAACTCATTCTACATATCTGATGAAAGCTTGATTAACAGTGTCTGACATACCTGCATAAAAAAGCGATATCTTGGATTCACGAACTCCGAAAACAATACGAGATATTCCGACGACGATATTTTTTGAACTACCAACTCTAACAAGTCATACTATACGTCAAATGAAAGCCTGAATAACATCCTCGGGCATTACAAAACTATCTTTGTAACTGATTACTAAAAGCTTTAAAAAAGGGAAAACGGGTTTGCCTTTTGACGACATCTTCAATTTACGAACTTGACATCTTCCAACGCCGATATCTTTTGAACACTGCATTTTATGAACTTTTTGAACACAAATCTTCATTCACTGTATAACCCGACATAACATACGTACTTTTTATGTTTAAATAGTTTTGATTTGTACCTCTTTACACCCTATTTCCCTTAGTTGCCACTGCATCAAAAAAACGTGCACCTCATGCCGCCCTCCCAGACGAATGGAAATGTTGCTAAGTCGGGCAAATTTTCAACGTAAGTCGGGCGAAAAATATAGGAAAAATAAAAAATAGAATGAAAATGGGGAAAAGTAATCAAAACAATTTATCAAAACATAGTCATATCCATACGAACACGTATATATGATTACCGGTGGGCTTTTTTATATCACAAGTCGGGCAATTTCCGTTTCAGTCGGGCAAAACGTTCTCCACCCCCCTATAAATTTGTGCCCGTACGCCTATGGTTTTTATTACTGAATTTTTAATTGTGCAATATTACTCTACTCAGCTTCCTGCTATATATTCTATGAACATGTAATTAGTTATTAGGCATGAGTGCAACATGTGCACGAAACTGAACAGTAATTAAAATGCTTAAAGTGCCCCTAACCCCACTCCTACAATTAGGAAGGATGTTCTTTTAAATTTTGGTGATAGCTGTTTTTATTCTTAAGTTATTCCAGTTTTTGTAATATGCAAATAAGGCATATGATGAC
>JAYKKM010000260.1:1787500-1792500 GCA_035772405.1 Chrysogorgia sp. JL179-B06
CTTTGTGTTTCCGAGATAAGCGATGACCATGAATGTGCTTCGTTATAGAATCCCCAATAATAACAACGTCGCACCCATTTTGAACACGATTATGTTGTGAAAATTCAGTTTTAGCATTATCGTGTTCTTTACTGCCATCACTTGTAACATTCGAAGTGGAAGCTTTGAATTATCGATGTTTCCATGTTGTGGTTTCTCCCATGTCGACATTGCCCTTTTTACCTTTACTTGCTTTGCCTTTGGCTTTACCCTTAATGATATCGTTTCGGCCATCTTTTCCGTTTTTATAGTCGCCACTATGCGAGATAGTTGGTATTGAAGTGTTTTCCTTCGCTAGTAATTTTAGGGTTGTTAACAGACTGTCCCTTTCCTCTGTAACGGTTAACAGCTTTGTCTGTAGTTCGTCGTACGTTAATACACCGGTATATTCAGATTTCGGTTTTAGCTTTTGTTTCAAGTTCTTCTAACCGAGTCGCGAGCGAATTTATGTAAACCGAATTTTTTTTACAACCAGAACAGAACTGTAGTTTCTCTAATTCGTTCGGGACACGTCGTTGAGATAAGTGTCTTCGTATGCATCTATATTTGACTCCAAATCTTTGTCTTGGGTCTGTTTACCAGCAGCATCACATGCTTCGCTTTCGGCTTCGTCTTCGAAGTTGCCATAATTTGCATGGTTGACTAGCGCAGTTGTTTCGGCACTAGAATCTTCAGATAAAGTAGCATAGCTTAGAATATTTTTCTTCACTACATCCTTCATTGCACCTTGTACGTTTACTGTCTTCGTAGTCGGGTAGAATGAAATCGTGACCGTATCACATTTCAACACATGAAAGCCGCCGTTATTCTTTGTAAACGACCACTCGCCTGATAACTTAAGTTGGCATTCCAAGAACAATTTTAGCTCAGGCAGATCGCTGAGCCATTTAATTTTAGTCCCACTACGTCCCTTCTCAATTGAGAGGGGAATTTGTGATGTGGGAAGCTTTGAACAAGAAGCTAGAAGGCCATCGTTTACGGAGCACTCAACAGCATGACCGTCCGCCATCTTAGATAGATAGATAGATAGAGATATAGATAGATAGAGATATAGATAGATAGATAGATAGATAGATATACTTTATTTCCTCCACTAATGAAGAGTCCTGTACAAACCCCAGGTCGGGTATTTAGATACATTAAAAAAATTAGTAAATTATAGATAGTTATATATATATATATACAGTTAAAATAGAAATATTAAGAAGATATGATCGGCGATCATTGACTAGCCACCTTATTAAAAATTTGCAGTAAACTCTGGGAAACTGTAAGTAACAATGTATCAGTAATGTCTGCAGATCTCTGCTTACACCTGTTTATAAGTTTACCGGTAAAAAAATTACGGTAAATTGTTTTGTCATCTGCATTAAATAGCTGCGCACATATACTTGTAGGCAATCTGTCTTGTAAACGGTCCCAAAGTTTTTCTCGTTCAGTCATTGTTGCAGCACATTCCATTACAAAATGGTAAGATATATCAACAAAATTTTTGTTACAAATGTTACAAGTAAAATCTGTTTCTCGACACGAGACTTTCGACATAACTGCAGATGGAACATTTCCCGACACTATATTGACAGCATTTGCTATTGCTTTGAGAAAGACTGGATTTCTCATTGCAACACACCATAATTCCAGGGGTTTTAATTCATTATGTATAAAACCATAGTTTTCCAGTTCAAGCTTTTGTTCAATTCCCCTGCGCCATATTTCACTTTGATGAGAATGAATTGCTGCCCTGACAATATTTTTCCAGCACTGTTCTAACGGGAAATGTCCACTTTCGATGTAAATTTTAAGATAATCCTCAAGGCTGTATTTCTGAAGGACCTGGCAAATATTGGAAATATATCCTTTCGTATCGGTCGACATTCTGTTTAGGAATCGGAATAGTCGTTGGATAAAAATCTTCTTGTGAATATAATCAGGGGATGATACGACAAGTTTCTGTAGGAAAAACAGTTTGCATTTGTCAATGTATCCCTCTATAGTCCCACAACCCTAAATTGCCAGTCACTGCTTCTGATCTGGTTGTTAAGCAGAGTCCCTGCGCTCTCTTTGCTGCAAATCGATTAGCCGTTTCCAACATTTCTAAATCCGTTTTCGTAATGTTCCCACCATAGCTGAGAACCATAAAGCATTTTAGCTAAGCCAATGCTTTTCCAGACATCAGCTCCACATATGGGGTTTATGCCCCCTGGTCTAATTCCTACACTCATCAATGATGAAACGACTTCTTTACCTTTTTTAACTGCCTCGAACGTTCGATGACTACTCGAAAAATCACAGGAAAGCATTATACCAGCATGTTCACAAAACTTTTTTTCTTCAATGGGCTGATTGTACAAGTACCAGGTACGTGTCAGTTTGTTTCTGGAATTGACAATAGATGATTCCCCAAATGTCATAACTGCTGTTTTCGAAATATTAAAAAGGAAACGCCACTTGTTACTGTATTCTTCCATAGCAGTTATCATGTTTTGCAGTCCATATACTCGGGGAGAAATTAATGTTTATATCATCAGCGATAATGACATTGCTGATACGCATCAAAGGGTCAAGTTTTACACCACACTTGGTATTGTCCATAGTTTCTGTTACATCGTTGTTGAAACACATGAAAAGCCATGGTGATAAAACTCCACCTTGTCTAATTCCTTGCTTTATTGGAAATAAATCAGAAATGAGACCATCCAGCAGTACACGACATGACATTTTTTTGTACCAGTTCCTCAGCAATCTCCACGTTTTACCTTTCACGCCCAATTCAAAGAGTTTAAAGAAAAGTCCATCTATCCACACTGTATCGAACGCTTTAGAGGAATCCAAAAAGCAGGTGTATACAGTGCTACCATCTTCCACGAATTGATTGATTGTTTCTTGTAGCACAAAACTTCCAAAAGCACAACTGTTACCCTTTTGATACGCAAACTGCAGACTATTCGGAACACCTGATTTATTAAACACGTGCATATTTCGGTTTAGGATTAATCGTTCTAATATTTTTCCAATGACATTTAATAACGTAATGCCACGATAGTTATCTTTGTCAAATTTACTTTTCTTCTTCCCTTTAAACAGCGATATTATTACCCCAACAGTTGTAGATTCAGGTAAGTCTTCAAACTCTCTAATAGCATTAAGGATCTTTGTTAGGAATGTTAGGCAGAGGTCACCCGCGTATTTCAAATGTTCGTACTGCACACCGTCTATACCACCAGCTTTGCCATTTGGAAGCTGTAGACATATTGCCTTTACTTCACTAAGTTGGAAGGTGGTTTCCAAAGGATCATCATGAAAATCGTAACTTTTCAGAGAGTATTCCTGTACTTTTTCCTCAACGAATAACTTAAATTTTCCATCGAAGCTTTCATTCCTTTGTGGAGTAAATAATACTTCATAGTGACTTCGCCAAATCTCTAAGACTTCTGCCTTATCAGTAATTAAACTTTCTCCAATCTTTAATATGTTGCCACAACTATTCTTAGTTTTGCGTTGCTTTGAAATAGACCTGTGAAACTCACTCCTGTTAATTTCATAAGTCTGTTGGAGATCACTGTTAACCTTTAGCTCGTGCTCCAGGGCCTTTGTACGGAGTTTTTTCCTAAATTTCCTCTTGGCCTCTTTATAATTCCGAAACAGTCTATCATCTTGATTCCTCGGTTTCCCTCCTCTAATCCATTCTCTGCGGGATTTCCTAACCTCATAATGTAGTTGTTTAAAGTCTGTATTCCAGTAAGGTTTCAAATATGGTTTGCTCTTCGCTTTTGGGATAGACTCTTTCGCAGAGGAAATAAGAATCTCGTTAAATTGCATAATTGATAATTCCAATTCATTTACACTACCTATATTATGTTCCATTCTTGATTCTAACTTTTTCTTCAAACACTTCTGATATTTGGCATGTATCTTTGGATTATGCACCAATTTCCATGATATTTTTTCTATCACAGGGTTCAGGCGTGTTCGATGGAGTATAAAGGAAGGACTCGACATTCAGGGAACAAAAGATTGGTAGATGAAATGAAAGGTTAACGCAGCTTTCTCTCTGGACATAACAATCAGTTACCAAGTGCAAGTCGTCTGCTTTCGTGAAGATATGATCGGTAGTAGTAGTAATTAGTCCATTCTGTGCAAAAAACGTTTCAATTGGACCTGTACAGAAGAGCTGGCTGTTCACAGACTTTAAATTGGCCGTCTGTATAAGTGTAATAAGCTCCTTCCCCCTCTCATTAATCGAATGAAAGCTTCTAGGACCGCCAAAATTGCCAATATGTGCATTAAAATCGCCAAGAATGACCAATGTCCCTTTATTATATAACTGATGTATGATATCTTCCAGGTTGTCCAAACATGCTCTATACAAATGAACAGCAACGTTGGATGGAGGTAGATAAACGTTAATAATAAAAATACTGTGTTCACCAACCGATTTAAGATGGAGAACCATAATTCGATCATCGCCAAGGTGTTCCATTTTTGTGATTCTAGGATCCAAGCTTTTTCTCCAGAGTATTCCTACCCCTCCTTTTCCTCTTCGCCAAATTGAGTCAAGATTTAGCTCCGCACTTGAACGACCCCAACCAGTAAAATCAGAATTTATGGAAGATAAAAAATCTAAGGAATCAGCATGACCGTCCGCCATCTTAGATAGATAGATAGATAGAGATATAGATAGATAGAGATATAGATAGATAGATAGATAGATAGATAGATAGATAGATAGATAGATAGATATAGAGATATAGAGATATAGATAGAGATATAGAGATATAGAGATATAGATAGAGATATAGATAGATAGATAGAGATATAGATAGATAGATAGAGATATAGATAGATAGATAGAGATATAGATAGATAGATAGAGATATAGATAGATAGATAGAGATATAGATAGATAGATATAGATATAGATAGATAGATAGAGATATAGATAGATAGATAGAGATATAGAT
>JAYKKM010000260.1:1797500-1860000 GCA_035772405.1 Chrysogorgia sp. JL179-B06
GAATATAAAAGAATATTTAATTTGGGTGCCATTATGAAAGAGGTCTATGTCATATTTACCTGAATGCTCTCTATTATATATTCCTTACATCCATTTGGTTGAGCAGCAGCACAATAAAGGTGCATTTATAGGCAGGTCCTTGATTGATAGCAGCAATGTTTTTATTAACTAGCTCAATGACCAAGTATTAACCAGTCAAATTATAGCTGCATGTTATTATTATTATTATTATAATTATTTCATCACAAAGGAAATGCATTTGCTATGTATTTGTCTATGTATTTGTCAAATAATGCACTCAAACATTTGACAAAAGAAGATCCAATAAAGGCTATTGTTGCAGAAGCTCACAATAATGCTTCTGCCAATTTTCCTCATTACTATGTCTTATGTCACTATCAAGTTCCATTAAACTTCCTTAGATGTGTGAAGTTGATTATCCAGGTTGTTGTAGTCTTGAGAAAGAATGTTGTTGGCTATGCTATGTTTCTATTAAGCTACAGTATATATTGTTAATTTTTATTCAAATGAACATGTTCCTTACCACTATTTGGCTGCTGTACTAAGATGATTTTGAGCTGCTTTTTCTGCCCAACCACTTTTTGGGTGAGCAGCTGTCTCAAGATGATTTTGAATTGCTTTCCCTCCTGATCACTACAGTGTATTTGACTGCTATACTATATTAATGACTTTGAACTGGTTTTTTCTCCTATAACCACTGTCTTAAGAAGATTTTGAACTGCTTTTGCTTACTGACCACTATTTGGCTGTTGTATCTGCTATTCTGCTGCTGTATCAAGATGATTTTCAATTAAATAACTTTCCTAACTGTCATTCTGCTGCTGTATCAAGATGATTTTGAACTACATGTAAATAACTTTCCTAAATACTGCATCCTCATGCTGCTGTATCATGATGATTTTAAATTAAATATCTTCCCTTGCTACTATGCTGCTGTTGCAGCACCAAGCTGATGATTTGAAACTGATTATTCTGTACCTGTGCAGTGAAAGCTCCTAAATTTTGTGCTTCTGTACAACCATCATTTCTTTAAAAGCATATGTCTTAGTGGGGTTGCCGCCTAGTAAATTAGTATAACTGTTTTGTACAGAAAAAAATTTATTAAGCATCTACCTTGCATAAATTTTTTGTGTGACGTGGAAGAGCAGGTATAAAAGTAGAGTAAGGGCAGGTAAGTTGGTCAATCGATACAGTACTATTGTAATGCTTTGCACAAATAGTTTGATATTGTTGACAGTGTGTAGTGTTTTTTTTTCCTAAATATAAGATAACATGAAATGTTACTCTAAATTATATTTGATTCTTTGTTTTTGCGGAAAATTCGAACCGTTCTTGATGCAAAATTAGCTGTAAATGTGCGCTCAGATTGCGGGAAATCGCGTTAGAGAGGTTCTAGATTTCAAAATTTTCCGGGTGGGAATGCCCCCGTACCCCCCTACAATAATACACTTCACAAATTTGCAACAGTCAGATTTTTGGCTGGATCCGCCCCTGAGAGCCTAGTCACGAGTCCTGTATATAACGGTGGTAATGCCGGGATAAGATTCTGGTATATTATAGGTAATATTGGGCATTTCACTCGATTGAACAACAGGTACTAAGGATTTATGGTGAAGGAAAATTTCGAGTGTAGAAATATATACATTTTAAGACCTAACCGGGACCAGTTGCGAAAAATGCAACTTAGCGGCCTTCCGGTCAGGTATTGAACCCGCGACCCTGCGATGCTAGTGCAGTGCTCTGACCACTGAGCTACGGAAGCCGTTGCCGAGAGCCTAGTCACGAGTCCTGTATATAACGGTGGTAATGCCGGGATAAGATTCTGGTATATTATAGGTAATATTGGGCATTTCACTCGATTGAACAACAGGTACTAAGGATTTATGGTGAAGGAAAATTTCGAGTGTGGAAATATATACATTTTAAGACCTAACCGGGACCAGTTGCGAAAAATGCAACTTAGCGGCCTTCCGGTCAGGAATTGAACCCGCGACCCTGCGATGCTAGTGCAGTGCTCTGACCACTGAGCTACGGAAGCCGTTGCCGAGAGCCTAGTCACGAGTCCTGTATATAACGGTGGTAATGCCGGGATAAGATTCTGGTATATTATAGGTAATATTGGGCATTTCACTCGATTGAACAACAGGTACTAAGGATTTATGGTGAAGGAAAATTTCGAGTGTGGAAATATATACATTTTAAGACCTAAGGTTAGGTCTTAAAATGTATATATTTCCACACTCGAAATTTTCCTTCACCATAAATCCTTAGTATATATACATATATACATACATATACATACATATACATACATACATATATACATATACATATACATATACATATACACACACATATACATATACATATACATATACATATATATATATATATTACCTATATAGTTAGTTCTTCTTGTAATTCACGTCCGATAATTATTTGTTTTTTGCACAATACTGGCACCAAAATATGTCAAGATTATTTGGTTGCTATGGATCTCTTATGATTTATGAAAAGCAGTTAAATGTTTTAGTGCAGTTAAAATTTGTTTTAATGCAGTTAAATCCGGGATTGTGTTACTGCAATGTAAACGATAAGATTTGTATACCGGGTTGGAAAGGTAATCCGACATGAAAAGCAATCCAGTATACAGTAATAACTGGGGTTTTAGTGCATCAAAGAAACATAACTCCCATTATTTATCCATTATTTATCGGAGGGGGGATGGGTGAGAAAATGGGGGGACCTGAAATTTTTGATACTTAAATAAGACCCTGAAATAAGTTATCAGGGGGCATGACATTTTTGTAATAAACAAGGATAAGAGTCCTTGATAATCAACATTATTATATAAACAAACATTAATTATTGGGTAAAATCATACAGAACTGCCTTAATTGTATATATGTATGTGTGTGTATGTATGTATATAATTATTTCAAAAGAATAAAAATAATGATTGAGAATATTATTTTGTATGTATTATTATAAGGTATTATCGGGGGGAGGGGGGTGGCATTGAAATTATTTCGAATAAAAGAGAAGGGCTCCCAAATTTTTAACTTTGCTTGGGGTATCAGAAAGAAAAAAAAAGTTTGACAATTTCTCACCCATCTCCCTCCGATAAATAATGAACGTTCATGCACCGTGTGATCCTATGATAACCACCGCTGGTCGTACATACTGAAAAATCCGCGCAGCTCGATATTCTTTTTGACATATACAACACATAGAAAACCCAACATATGATACGAATATTAGTGTTGTAATTAGAAGTTTTTGAAAGGTATTTGTAACATGTATATGCTATCACGCGTACTCTTCTTCGTACCCAGGAGTCTCAACCCTCGGTAATAGGGTGGGGCGGAAGAGGTAACGTCAAATTTGAGACGCCCGCCAGATCTTATTCGATTTCTTGCAATGTTTTTCCATTTTTCGGTGCTGTTTCACTCAGTATAGTGTGATTTCTCCGGCATATTCATTCGTACAGATATATTATCAGTTAACTTTGAAACTCGAAAAAAATTCGATGAAATTGAAGAAGTACATAAAGCCGTGTTAAAGTTACATTATGTTATCGTTTCGTTAACAGCATTGTCAATAACAGTTGATTCTTAACCAATTATGTTGCAATATCTTCATGAAGGTTATCAGCTGCTGGTCTCGTGTTATGCCTGTCTTGGTCGAATACACGGGGATACACGTTTCAAAATAGAGTTTGCAGCTTTTTAAAGTTCACTTGTTTTCAAACATTGAACATGTTCTGAACAAATATTATCCGAACAGGACAACTGGAACAATTAGAAACCATGTCCAAAGTTTATACTTCACTGACTTCGCTTATTATTTGCCACTACAGATCCAAGATGTGCCAGGGGATTCCCAATGCGCGCCCACCCTATCAGTCCTCGCGCACTCACTCGCCATTTCGCGCATAGGTACGCGGAGGCATGCTTATGTAACGCTAGCCAACAAGTCCTCTGACACAATATAATTTGCACTTCGTTGAAAGATCGTGATGGCGAGAATACTTGTTAAATTAAATTAACAATTTCCCTGTACTAAATTATCAGATTATCGAAGGATTGGAATTATGACTTATTGCTACAGTACAAGCAATTATAGCTTATAGCAGCGCGCATCTGATCACCATCATGGCTGATATTCGCCACTACCCTAACCTCTTCGCATGACTACAGTAACTAGTACGATCGACATTTACTTACACTTTTCTAGTTTAAACGGCTTATTTGCTTAACCTTTCATTGAATTATATAGCTATGGAGACTGGGTACCAGTAACACCGGCTGGGAAACTCCTTGGGACCATAGGAGTTCTTTTGGGCGTACTGGTCGTTGCTTTACCGGTGCCAATTATCCAAAATAAGGTATCAATTATATTTTCTCTGTCACAAGTACTGTCATTCATGTTTACTAATCTTTAATTTAAAGAACACTAAAAGAACACTTAAGAACACTTAAGGGGCAGCCTACCTTCATTTCGACAAATTTTTCATCTAAAATATTTTGGCGAACTGTTTAACAAATCCCTAACATCTATAAATCAAATTAAACTGCAGAAAATGCTCTATAATAATATTGAGATAAAAAATGCAAACTGTTTAATGTACAATGATTATGGCCTAAATGGTGCCAGGTTCACGAGTGTGAAAAGACCCATTTTGTAGCTCTGTTTCACTTGTACTGGAACTGAACTGAACGTTGGGAAATTGCAAACAGAAACGCCACACCTCGATTTGCGATCAAGCCTCCAAGCCGAAAGGAAGGGAAAGTGTGCCATCCAGTGGTAATCGTAAAAGAAATCGTTTGAAGAAATATGCACACCTAAAAGGCGTGCACATGGAAGAAACAGCCACGAAAAGAGAGCCCCCCCCCCCCCATTCATGCGATCTTGGGTGCCAACGAATACACCAAGATCAAAACGGCTGGTTATCAACGTGCGGGGTCTACAGGCCAACCTATCGCCGAGCACACCAGGTTTGGTAGGACTACTATATCGACTGGCACAGAGGAAGATCTACAGAACATTTCTTTACCCAGACCGATGTAGGTCTGTCGTGTGGATGTTCTAGGGATTCAAGACAGTCCCAGTGGTGACGAAAGCGTAGTACATGGGGAATTCTTCGAGCATCTCCAACGTAGTCAAGAAGGATGGTACGTCACAGGGCTACCTTGGAAGGGAAATCATCCTTCCTTACCAAACAACAAGGTTGGGAACCTTAAACGTCTCGAAAGTCTGGTGAAGCGATTCAATGGTACCCGAGCAAATGGAAGGAGTGGTGGAGAAAGTGGACTTGCCTCCTGAAGGTAGAGAGTTCTACATCCCTCATAAGGCTGTCTTGCGAAAGAGCTCCGAGACCACAAAGATGCGGATCGTCTACGATGCCTCAGCAAGAGCAAGTGTGTCGAATCCATCCATATAAATGATTGCCTGGAAATTGGTCCGCCACTCCAAAATCAATTGTGGAAGGTGTTGGTGCGTGGGCTATTCCATGCAGTGACTATTGCAACTACGTATCCGTACCGAAGACATGCAGGGACGCGTTACGTTTTCATTGGATCGACTCGCAGAATCCAGAGCAACTTCGCACCCTACGATTCACGGCAACGTTATTTGGCTTGGGATCATCTCCTTTCCTTCTTGGCGAGGTAATTCATCACCACCTGAACGGTTGTTGTACAGAACACCGTCACTGCGTGGAGAAGATTGAAAGAGGCCAGTATACGTAGATGACCTATTGACAGGGAGCCAGAGCATCGAGGAAGCGCGAAAAATCAAGACCATTGAGACAGCATTCTTCGGAACGGCCAAATTCGAGCTTCACAAATGGCATTCGAACGTTCAAAATTTAGAAATCCCTGACCAATTTGAAAACGAAGCAGATCTCATCTACGCCAAGCAGCAATTAGACGCCAAAGCCGGAGAGTGTGGTCTTGTTGGTCTAAAGTGGGACAAGCAGCGGGACACCATAGCAGTATCCTTCCCACAAGAAGCAACGAAGTATTCTTGCCAAAATCGCTAAAGTCTACGATCCTCTTGGATTGGTTGCACCATTATCTTTGCAAGGGAAGTTTATGTACCGTGCCGTCTGTGAGGAGAAGTGTGCATGGAACGCAAAACTACCCGAAGAACTTGTACAACGTTGGAGCAAATAGGAGACCGGCAAGCCTTCCCAAAAGAGTGGAAGTTCCTAGATCCCTTCCCAAAGGAGTGGAAGTTCCTAGATCCCTTCCCAAAAGAGTGGAAGTTCCTAGATCCCTTGTGGCAGCACGCGAGCCGTAGAGGGCGTCGCACTCCATGCCTTCGGGGACACTAGTGGCCATGGAATAGCTGCAGTTCCATATGCCGTAGTGGAGCAGCAGTCAAAACTGAGTCAAGGTCTCCTTGTCGCACGCGCGCATCTTGCGAAACATGTATTGACGATACCTCGGCTGAAATTGTTTACTGGTCACATGGCAGTCAACTTGTTAACAAATGTCCACGATGCTCTCGTCGGATTTCCAGTGAAAAGCTTTCACGCGTAGCAGGTGAATACAAGCAATTCGTGGGAAATCGAATACACAACATCAGAGCACAAAGCTGTGGTGTGGAGATACGTCCCGACGAAGGAGAATCCTGCTGACCTGCCAAGCCGCGGTGGACCAGTGGGTGAGGAGAAGCATCTATGGTGGAATGGACCCGCCTGGCTCAAAGACTGGGAAAATTGGCCACCGGACATTTATGACGTCGACTCCAGAATCAAGCGCCGAACGGGAAGCAACAAATGAAATCTTAGCCCTAGTGATAGCTGGAGGACCTGCTAGACAAGACAACCCTGTGGCGGACACTTAGAGTGAGCGCATGGATCGGACGGCTCTTGTTCAATTCTATAGTGAACCGCAGAAAGACGCAAGGGGGAGAAGAGAGCACAACAACGCAATGAAGGTTCTGAAGGCTTCTCTAACCATGGCTAAAGTCCGCGAGGAGCACTGGATGCCACGCCTACGACGAGTCTGCAAGCGAGTGATAAAAGAGTGCGCTGGATGCAAGCGATTTCAAGCGGTAGCTTGACGACTATCTTCGGCGCGCGTTTCGCAAAAACAACAATACTAACTTTATTGAACGGAACTACAATATCAACGAGACCAACAGCAGTACAACCGTAACAACAGCAACAATACCATACATTAAAGGTACATCAGAGACTATTGCACGTATTTTACGACCTTACAACATACGTGTAGCCCACAAACCAATGACTACATTGCGACATATACTGACTTCACGTGAAAGACAAAGAACAATCTCACGAAAGACAGGGTGCAGTTTATAAGATCAAATGCGCCGACTGCCAGGATACTTATATTGGTGAAACCGGCAGAAACCTAAAAATCAGACAAGCTGAACACAAACGATCTACTATAAACGGGACAGGACTAATCACATAGCTGAACACCACGTAAAAACAAAACACGATATTGACTGGGACTCGGCTGAATGTATCGCCTTTAACACAAACTACAAACAGCGACTTACATTAGAAAGTTGGTATACCAACTTGGAACATAAACCACTTAACAAATCACAACAATTACCGACACCATACAAAAGACTTCTTCGCACCAACGAACAATAGACCACGCTTAACGCATGATAAACAATATTGGCCCACGCTTAACGCATGACGCGATACCCAATCGCACTTATTATGACACAAACAAACGATGACGTAATGAACCAGACGTATAACCCACAAAAAATTTAGGCTCTTCTAGTAAGCTATTTATATTATATCTTGATCCAATTAATAAATATTCAGTTTTGACAAGATTAAGACTCAGCTTGTTTGCAGAGAACCACTCCTTAAGGACCACTTCAGCTTCACTGATTGACTTAGCAGATGCGGTTAAAGTTGTATCATCGGCAAACATATTTGTTGATGAGTGTTCTAAACAATTGGGCAAATCGTTTATATAAATTAAGAAAAAAAGTGGCCCCATAATTGAACCTTGGGGAATTCCGCACTTCACAGTCCTTGGACTAGACAATTCACCATTAATAGAACACATTTGAGTTATATCAGTCAGATACGATCGAAGTAGATTTAGAGAGGTTTTCTCTATGCCATAAAGACCAAGTTTGTTTACTAACAATTCGTGGTTTACGGTGTCAAAAGCCTTTTTTAGGTCTAGAAAGACCGCGATATTAAACATACCGCGATCCATATTAATAAACCATTCATTAGTGCTATCTAATAAAGCAGAAGACGTAGAATGGAATCGTCTAAAGCCAAATTGATGTTTCGATAATAGTCTTCCGCATTCAAATATTCGTACAATTGCTCATATAGGATTTTCTCAAAAATCTTACTTATAACTGGTAGAATTGAAATAGGGCGATAATTGTCCAGTAGGTTCCGAGGACCCTTTTATGCAAACGAGTGACTCTTGCTATCTTCCATTCAGATGGAAATGTTTCCGTACAATTACCATATTGAACATTTTAGTTAAAGTATTTGCATTAATAGGAGCTGCAAATTTTATAACTTTAGCTGAAATTTTGTCTATCCCAGTAGCTTTGGAAGTGCACAAAGAGGAAAGAAGTTTAATTACTTTGGGTGTGCCAACCGTTTTAAACCTTAAATTACTTTTAGCTTTCTTTACATAATTATCAAAATTACGTTCACCATTTATGGTTTCCGCAATTTTTGGACCAATATCGGTGAAATAATCGTTAAAACACTCTGCAATTTCTACAGGTGTTGAAATTAAACCATTATTAGATTGAATATTTTTTATCACCGAGTCCTGTTGTTTACGGTTGAGTATTTGATTTACTGTCTTCCAAGCTTCCAAACAGTCGATGTTTTGACGCCATTAACGAACTGAATGTTTATAACTTCACTCAATCGCCTGAAGATCGTCTCGACAAACGAGGCGTGAAACTCGGAGTAGCCGATGTTTCAGTTTTAAGATATTTATTAAAAATTTATATTGCTCTGCTGAATATTCACAGTATTGAGCACTCTTTTATCGACTACAAACAAAGAAATATTGTATTGTATATATATATATAATATATATCATATATATCATATATATCATATATATATTATATATATTATATATATTATATATATATATATATATATATAGTTTGTTTGTTTTTGTATTGCAAAGAATGTTCTAAAGTATAACAAGAATGCTTCTTCCAATTTATGTCTCTTGCAGCTTGGATCAAGTGTGGATGACGTTGCACCAGAACCGGACGAAATAGTGCTGGATAACTTATATCCACCAGATTTTGCGGATCGGCAACGCAGGTTGTCTCGAATGATTAGTTTAGAACGCAGAGTACAGAACCAAATAAAGGCCGACGCAGAAGATATATAACTGCCTTGGTTAAGTTTGTTTTTCTCTATCAAAATTACAATTATTTATTATATTGCTTTCTGTTTCGTTTTGTTTTATTTTATTTGTTAGGAAATAAAACTTATCATCTATAGTAATTATATCAATAAAGATAAAAGTAAACTACATTACGCGCTATAACTTAAATGAATGAGAAACCACTTCCAATTAAAAAGTGGTATGTCGCTTGCCTACAAATGTAAACAACATGCAAAATAACCATATCAAGTTAAATTGAATCCTATTATGTGTAATACCATCAAAAGAGCAGGGGCGCATGTTAAGCAAATAAGGCAGCCTCATCAAATGACCGATAATTTTACAAAAGATAAAGGCACAAATAATAATATAATTCAGGCAATGAGTTTAGGGTAGCTTCGGGCTTCCATTGGACATTCGGAAATTTTGTTGGTTCAGTTTTGCCTGATCTGTATGGAGCGGTGATTGGTTTGCCTGATCTCTGCGCCATTTTGCCTGATATACCGAGGTGCCTAGTCTGGTTCCCTCCATCTGATTGGTCTAGAAGATTCTTGCCTTATTGCCGAAGCTACGAAGTTGCTCCGAACTTATTTGCCTAATTTGCACAAAGGACTCATCGCATTTATATTTCAATGTGAAAGTGTGAAACATGGCTTCTTTTGATTGGGAACAGCGTGTCAGCCTATACAGAAATTTTAGCGCCGAGAGCTGTCTACGCTGCAAAATTGTTTTAAGAAAAAAATACTTGTTTTACGGAAGAAATTGCTTAAAACAAGTAAATTATTGCTTGTCAGAATAGTAAGTAAAATATTCTTGGTAATATTTATATTTGTAAGAATTTTTGCCAAGAATTTTTGCCTTGTCTTGTCAAGAATTCCCGATCTTAGTAAGAATTCTTGTTATTAGCCAGAACTCTTGGTTATAATTTTTGGTAAGAATCTCTTTTCCAATCCAATAAAGGCAAAAGTCACTGTCAAACAAGAATAATTTATGTTTCGAGGTTTTGAACATAGAATATAGCATTATGACAATCATCAAAATATTGTAGACATCTTACTCAAATTTAAACTAGAAATACGTATAAGCAACAACCCCTCGCCCAATTGCTGTTTGAATCTTACAGTATAGTACTTATTTTAGTTCTAAATTACTTGAATTAGATAATAGCCACTTCATTTGCCAAACTACAGTAAATAAATTTTCAGTAGACAATATCTCTCAGAGCTTTGTATTGTCTGAATTTAATTGTTTCATAGGACATCAAAATAAATACATGCAGCCCAATTAAACTTTTTAATTTTTGAGTGCAGCAACAGAATAGTGGGGGGTCTACTGCTGTATCTACCATCAATCACTAAGAAAGAAATTACTTTTATCACAATATTGATGACTCACGAAATAATCAATGCAGTATTTTGTATATAGACACCAAAGGCTGTTGAAGGAAGAAAGTGCATCTCTGTCATACAATCAGTGTCCTTTAAAAAATCAAATTCGTTCAAATGTCTACGGATGGCATGCATATAGTGCAAATGTATAGGGGTCCATTCAAATTATATTTACTAAGACGTATTAGGGATTCTACTCCAATTGTTGGTGTGGATAGATTATATACAGTAAGTTGATAATTCTACCCACATTGGACTACTGTGATGTGGAGCTGGCAGGAATATGGATAACTAAATATTATGGTCATAATCAGAGGTCTCTATGCATGTCAGGGAAACTGATCTTTCCAAAGTTGGGACTTGAAACTGATTGGTTAATAGAAATCCCAAGTTTTGTACCTCTTGTATTAGAAGCAAGTTACATTGTGTAATGCTAGTTAGGAAATTCCATGGCATTTTAACATCATATCTACCAGTAAAGAGCTATTTTCCATGTTTCAATTAATCTGTTCATACATGTTATAGCACCATTATCTATTGCCTTAATTGACAATATGTGAAGGATATACAACTTTTGAGTTAAAATTAGTTTTTGTAACATTGTACTGTACATTTGTGAATATTGAAATATGTTGAAATTTGTAACAACTGTAATTTGTTAGAAAACAAGACCCCCATATGTTGATACCAGTATTAGCATTGAAGGGGCTATCCTGTATAAATATTATTGTATTATTATTATTATTATTAATACTAATAATAATAATGCATTAACAATACTACTAATAATAATAATGCCTAATGCAGATTGCAGATACCATATTTGCCATGTAACAAAGCATATATATGGCATTGTGTACTATAGTATCTAAATTATATCACCGTGCACATATATATTATAACCTATATTCAGAATGCCATGCCTAGTCTGCTTGTCGACAATGATCTAGCTAACACACATAGTAGTGTCAACATACCCAATGTGAACATAATAATAATAAGCTGTATATTTTATATTGACAGAATAAGTTGTGACCCACTAGGCCAGTTAAGTGTACTGTAGGTCTAACATGTTCCATAATGGATGTACTGTAAACACAGATTATATATGGAATACATGCCAGTATACAAAACATGGACGTCAAGACCATATCGTCAGAAACATAATATTCCTGGTTGAAAAAAATTATAACCTTCTTATTGCCAGTGACGGCCTCTAACCATTGAGCCATCGAGATTCAGATGGAGAGAGGTTACAATGATGCACTGGTTCTAATGATATAGTGTATGTACTGCCTATGCACAGCAATATATATTTATTACTATATATTTCAGTAATGACTAATGATTGGGTGTGTTAATATTTACACAACTCGGTTCAGTGGAGCGCGGTGATGCCTGCGAAGGAGGCTAACACTGCTGTTATATCAATAGAATCAGTACATCAACGTAACGTTCACTCACCATCTGAGTCTAAGCTCAATGGTCAGAGCATCTCACTGGAAATCAGAAAGTTATCCCTGTCTGAGACACAGAATAATTTTTCTGAGGATATGAGCTTGCTTGACAATCATCCATGTACTGTATCGTCTGTTTCCCCCCGAGCTCTCCCTTATTCACTACAGCAGTGTATATATTAAAGTGCACCTGACATCAACATTTTTTTATTGTTTTATTTGGAAGAACTTTTAAAATGATAAAGTAACTTCTTTTGAAGATTTTCGTTTATTCGCTTTCTTTTTTAGATATATCAGTTTGTTTGATATGCAAATTTACGTCACACATGCATAATGACTTATTGGAGAAATGTGTGTATCTCTTTCATTCTCGAACGAAATCCTTTAAAATCGAGAAGTTTGGTGTTGTGGGAGAAACACGCACACGTGTTATTCACACTTTAGTGTTTTTATTTGATGAACTCAAAGATATATAACATTCTCTGATAAGTCATTACGCATGTGTGACGTAAATTCCGGACATTTGCATATCAAACAAACTGATATATCTCAAAAAGAAAGCGAATAAACGAAAATCTTCAAAAGAAGTTACTTTATCATTTTAAAAGTTCTTCCAAATAAGACAATAAAATCTTTTGATGTCAGGTGCACTTTAAGTATTAACACTGACAAGTATACATAGTAATGCTTGTTTATTGCTACAAAATTGTAGGCCAGGCCCAGGTCATATAAACACAGCAATAGTATGCATGTTTTTCACCATAAACTACTGTATATATATAGGCTAATTATCAAGCAGATAGTATTTATAATTTTAATCAAATAATAAACATACTGTACATGCAATTCCAAAATTTGTACTACCACTTACTATTCAGCAGTATTATAAAGAACAAATGGTATATATTTTAAACAGGCTAGGACTGGCCATTGTGCCATCTTGTGCCAGAACAATGGCCAGCCATTGTGCTGCCACAAAGTGCCATTGTTCTGGCACAATGGCCAGTCCAAGCCTGATTTTACACTGCATGGATTTAATTCCAACTGTCAAAATATTATACATATATGTTTTGAAAATTCAAAACATTACACACCTTCAAATTTTCCCAAATCTCTCTGTTAAGTATTTCAAAATGTGTCTATTAGATTTCGGAGCTTGGAGCAAACACACAATACAGTGTACAATTATTTAAATTGCATTAAAATTAGCGAGTCAAGTCAAAACGATAAAGTGAAGCACTGAACTGAAGGTAATGGCTATTCGTACGGTAGCCGTACGACGCTATAGCTTAGAATTCAACGAAATGCGGGTAAATATCACCAAAATCATAACCCTAATCCTAACCAAATTGCTAACCTTAACCAAAAAAAACTATGCAGAAAAGGCAAATTAATTGCTCAACACAGACCAGTGAGTCGGTGACAATCACAATGTACATATTATAATAGTCCTTTTACCTTTTACTTGTGTCTGTCTTTGATTATCTTGTCCTTCAACACTACAGTTTCGGCTTGAAATCAGCTGATAATGTCTATAGTAATGTTTGTTAAAAACAAAAATTACTGCATCCGATGATTTTGTGAGGAAATGGCTGTTTTTTATGGCAATATAAATTTCGCCATTGGCGAATGGCGGCTTCTTCCGGAAAGCGGTTTGTCGCGCTGGCGTCAATTTAAATTTAAATTACGCCAAATTTAACGCACCAACAAACCGTTTCAATACCGTTTCAATTTTTGCATTCGCAATCATGTGACGGTTGCAATTTAAATATTAATTCAAATGCAGAGGTCTACCAATCAGCTTCTGTCTTTTTCTAGTTACCAGGGCCAAATTTTCCGATGCCGCGCATGAGGACTGTTGATCATATATATATACCTATAAACCCGATCCGAGATCAGGATCCGCTTGCATCTCGCGTGATAAGGGACTAAACGCCGGTCGATATTAGCACCCTCGCCCTCAGGCCTTCGGCCGGCGCGCCGGGCGAGGGGAATATTAAATATAAAATGTTTAAGCATTTAAATATGTAAAAATATTAGAAATTTAGAAGAATAGCAACAAACGTTTTTCTTTGTTTGTGTAATTATAAATATCAAATAAACATGCTCTAATAAAAAATTAAAATTTACACTTCGTAGATAGAGCCTACCTACTATATATGTGTCATATAAATTACAAATAATCAACACAAAAGTCATTCATGCACTTCTGAAATTTTTGAAAGTCAGAGAATGCTGTATTAAAAGCTTTGTCTAACTCCTCAGTCAAAAAAGAAATAATGACATATAGTAGTGTGAAGCCTAGCACGAGAGGTGGGTAGTCGAAATCCAGCAGGTAGTACAACCCGAACTAAGCCAACACAACTTCTCACAACAATCGGGCTTCAATCGTGAACACAATCAAGTGCGGCCAACAATCAAGTGGATATCATTGGTATCCAATAACATAAGGGGGCCTGGCCTTTCCTTTGCATGACCCATTGTTCCAGGTCTTCATGATAGGAAGTGAATAGTGTAAGTTAGTTATTCCGTTAGTGAAATAATTTGAATTATCCCCATGAATGACTAAAATAACACCAACAATGGTGATTTATTTTCACAGATCTTAACTTGCCAACAAAGTATCAAAATCGGTATATATAGGAATTATTTATAAATCCAGTTTTATCGATCTATTAAAAAAATTTGATGTGTTAACTGATCAATTACCTTGATTGTATAGATAATATCAATTGCTTTCTTTGCTGCTTTGCCTTGCTTTAATGGAAAATTTGGGCAATGTTTTTCATGACACTGAATAGTCTTGGTATCTAAAATTACAGAAAATAAAATCATATTAAATCATTAATGGCAACATTTGATGCCTCTTAAAGTCAATCCTGGCGAGTATAGACAGTCAATGAAGCCGCTTTAGTACAGAAGTTATGGGATCGTGCTTCGTAGCACCTGTGATGCATCTTGTAACAGCGTTTTGAACGCGCTGGAGCTTATTAATTTCTACATCAGGAAGCCCATACAGAACACTATTACAGGAGTCCAACTTATAGATGTGATTAATGCGTAGACTAATCGTTCACAGTTTTCCTGGTTAAGGTGCTTGATAAGATTAGAGTCCTCTTAGGAGTAACTAATCGAGTTAAATACACGGTTAACACTCTTGTCCTTTATATCGAACTTAGCAAAAAGCAATCCGTAAAAACAACAACATGCTATGTGACCGCGCCGCGAGCTCTCCCCGTTCCTCTCGGCCGCGTCACACAACTAACACTACTGTCACTATTGCCTAGTTTAAATACTTTAATGTTCATCTTCTGATGAAGTGTTGTCTATAGCGTCAATTGCTACATCTGCACTATTTCCAATCAGCCATTCTCCAAATCTTTTTGGTAGTTGTCTAGTTCGAGTTGAGTGCGATCGCCTGGTAGTGTTTTGTGTGTTGACGCTTTCGTTGACTTGTTCATTCCTTGGGCAGAGGTTATCAACTCAAATTCAATAGAGTTGGAGGTCGGGTTGGTTTTAACAACGTCATTCCCAGTGGCATCTTAATCTTCAGTTGCGTTCTACGCCTAAACAGGCGTGACTAAGAACCTCTGTACACGCGGTATCCTGTCTTTGTCCATCTGTTGAATAAGTGCCACCTTCTGTCAGGTCATTGATGTAGAGTGGGCAGTCGGTATTTCCGATGTTCGCAATATCATCGTCCTGATTGTCACTAGGTAGGTGGTGGTGGTTCGTCGTCAGGATCATTGGGTTGTCATTGGTATCAGTCACGTGATTCGTCTTTATCTGAGCGCTTGCGCTTAATTTGTAGACGTGGCGATCTAGTGAAGGCGTCCTTAAGATGTTCGGCACGTCGAGATATCCAGCGGCGATTCTTCACATGTTTTAGTTTGTAGCTTGATCCTCCCCCACCATTAAAATGGATGATTTCCCAGGGACCCGAATGTAATCTTTATCACGTGTGGGTTTGGGGGCGTACACGTACTGGCCGACTTTGTACGGGACAAAGGACTTGGTTTGTACGTCGGTGGACTTTGCATGAAGCTTTGTCTTTTCTCCAACAATGCGTTCTCGAATTGTAGCTTGTAGCTCACGATTGTTGGACAGCTGTTGGTTAGGTGTTGCAACAATCGCTGTGAAATCAACTGATTTTGAGCATCATAATCAAGGGCAGCTTTAAACGGTGTTACTTCCATGCTCGATTAGTGTTTCTTAAAGTTCGGATTTCAGCGTCTGGGGAAGGCTGCAGTCATAGAGTGGTGGATGTGATGTTGCTTAGTAACTCCTGAACGGGGTGCTTGTTTCTATCGGATAGGCTTTGGGCTGTGCTTACAAACTCTGTGCCTCTGTCGCAGAAAATTGTTCGAATTCCCAGGCCAAAAATTGGGCTTTGTCGTGGCACAGGTTTCACAGGTTCGCACATAGTCGGTTATATCTTTGTTGATGTCTGGCCACCAGTATAGGCGTCGGATATTTTCGGCAGTTGAAAGTGTTCCAGGGTGGGCAGTCTTGTCATGGAAAGCCTCCAGGGTCACTGGTATCAAACTGCTGGGTAGTACTAACAAGAATTCAGGTTTGGATGGGTTCACGCTCTTCAGTATTGTATGGCCAGATGGCATCGTCACTTCTTCAGCTTTGACAATAACTGTAGTGGCCTTGACTGTCACTGGGGATTCAGCAGTAGAATTCACCTATTTGTAACTATAGATTAGCGAGACTTGATTACCAGGATATTGAGGTAGAACCATTCATGTCTGTGTAACTTTGTGTGAAGAATTTGATATAAATGGCCTTTCCATATGTTGCTGTAAGTTGCTTCACATCTATATTACCGTTAGTCTGATTGTGTGCAGGGTTGTATGGGGTCGGCACTCATTGTGCTTTTCCGTTTCCCTGCTGTGACAGCTTTTGTTCACAGGTTAAGCGTCATTCTCGGTGCCATTGACCACAGGCATGGCATGGCATGGTGGGATGCTGGACTGGCATTATCTGGCAATGTGACCAGGTTTTCTACACACCCAACAACCCGTGTCTTGTGGTCGGCCAGTGCGAGGGGACCTGACCCAAGGGTTATGGATTGTACCTGTTGATTTGTTTGCTGTCCTGATAAAAGATGCAATACCTGAGTCATCTGTACTTGTCATCAGACCTAGGGTCGTGAATGTTCATGTGTGGCTCAGTGGCTCTTTTTTAGTTGCCGATAGTGTGGCGACTGTAGCGGGCTGGTCGTCTTTGTCGGAATATAGACCTTTGTCGTCCAGTGTAGCCGCAAATGTTGCTGGGTCTTCCTGGTTGCCATCTTACTCTAATTGCTTTGCTGGTTGCCCTAACTGCAGATAAAATTCCATCGTGACATCGGATTTCCTATATGCTAGGTCTGTCATATACCGCCACGGGCGTGTTTAGTCGGTCGAAGAAATCCACATAGCGCTCACCTGGGAAGCGACGAATAGCTTTCAGTTATGCCATGTATCTCTCTTTCTTTTCCAATGTTGAAGTCTTATCGCCCAACTTTTTCGTTAAAAATCGGAGAAGGTCGTCTGCTGTCTGGCGCTCTGCGATATCATTGGGCCACAATTGAAACCGTGGTCAGAAAACTCGGACATTGAGCTCGCGCGCCACACCAGCGGTCTTTCATTGTCGTTGAGTAATGGTCAGCTGCTAGACTATGATTACCTTTGTGTAATGCCTGGTATAAAGAAGCTGAAACGACCATCCGTGAGCAACAGCTTTTCATGGAATGGGCAGGAAGTGGCATCATTGGCTGGGCAAGGCAGTTTGTACAACATGGCCAACACATCATTGCCTCTTACAATAGTAAGTTTATAATTATTTGTTGAATGCATGTTATGTTGTTAAAACATAATTTTATAAGATCTTTATTAACTAGCATTTTGTCACTGCATGAAACATCATCAGAGAGGTAATGTACAAGGTTGGTAGAAGCATAAATAGCTAATCTGTTACATTTACCTTTGGACGAACCTGTGCTTGTTATACAAAATTGTAGTGATGAGCTACTGTAGTCACACCCACTTTTACATGATTAGTAAGTAAAACAGTAGCAAGTGAACTGCCATTGAGTATGGCAAGCCAAACTGGACAAAAGCATATCGAGATGTACACACTAGATGAGAAGTGTGTAAGTGATAGTCGAGAAGTGTACACACTAGATGAGAAGTGTGTAAGTGATAGTCAAGAAGTGTACGCACTAGATGAGAAGTGTGTAAGTGATAGTCGAGAAGTGTACACGATGGTCGAGAAATGCACACGATGGTCGAGAAATGCACACGATGGTCGAGATTTCTGTCGGTACATTTGGTCAGCGGTTACACAAAAGTCGGAATTAATCGCGAATTGCCGTCGTATGGTCGTGTGCATTGTGTTTATACTGTTTTGTGCCATCATGGCTGCCGACGTGGATGAGTTGTAATATTTCCTTTGTGCTTTAAATAATCTGTTTGATCAATGTCAGAGATCTATATGCAATCGAGATTCGATAGGGTCAGAACACTGCAAGAACAAATTGGAACAATATATCCCTATTGTAGTTGCGATGCATATGGCTGTGGATGAAAACACGATCAGAAATTCGTCACTTGGCATTTTGTTAGATAACTTGGTTGTCGCAATGGAGAGAGAATTGGGGAAGCTGGCTTATAGAAAGCTATCCTGTCGAAGAAGTAAGAGATGTGATCTCGCTGTTGCCCAGTACTTTATAACATAACTAAGGTGCAAATCGAACAGCTGAGAGAAACAGGATTGAAGTGGTGTGGTATTGCAAAATTTCTTGGTGTTTCTGAACGAACACTTCAAAGACGGAGAATAGAATTTGGAATTGAGCCAAATTTTTCAGAAATTTCAGACAGTGATCTGGACAACCAAATTAGAGAAATACTCCAATTGACGCCATATAGTGGCGAGTCTTACATTAGAGGCGGCTTAAAAGGACGACGGGTCAGTGTCCAAAGACATAGAGTTCGTGACAGTCTTAATAGGGTGGACCCTATTGGCAGGAGTATACGGAACAGATATGCAATTTGTCGCCGTGTCTATAATGTTCGTGGAGCAAATCATCTGTGGCACATTGATTCTAACCACAAATTAATATCGTGGAGATTTGTTATCCATGGTTGTATTGACGGTTTTAGCAGAACGGTTATATCTGAAGTGTTGCACAGATAATACAGCTGATACTGTCCTTCAGTTATTTGAAAATGGAGTGGAAGAGTTTGGCTTACCCTCTAGAGCACGAGGCGATCATGGTGTAGAGAATGTAGACGTTGCAAGATACATGGTGGCTAACAGAGGTAACTATAGAGGCAGTTTCGTTGCAGGAAGGAGCGTTCACAATCAGCGCATAGAAAGATTGTGGGCAGAAGTAAATAGAGTCATGACAGCACTATACAAGGATCTATTCAAATTTTTAGAAAGAAGTGAGCAGCTTGATTCTCTCAATGAAGTGCACCTATTTGCTCTTCAGTATGTTTTCCTACCTCGTATCAATGTTTCGTTCGTAACCTACAACAAATGGTAGACCTTACCCAGGATGATGGGAATAATGGGATTGAGCACTTTCTGAATACAGTGGACATTGTTGCTGGTTTCATGAATGAAGAAACAGACATTTTTTTACTTTGTTTCTTTGGACTGCGAATCATTTATACATATATATTTATAGCTTGTTTGAATATTGAAAGCTGTATGAATATATGAGAGCTTGTGCAGACTTTGCTTTTGTTTGCATTTTCGGCCACATAACACAATATGTGAAAATCATTGCCCAAAAGGCGAATTATTCTTTTAATTTCTAAAAGGTAATAACTTTAACATACTTTTTTTTTTACTAAATGTAAAAAAGTAATAGTATTAGTCTTGATTCTTGTCCATCTCTAAACAAATTACTTGTGTTAGATGGCAAGGGGATATTGTGTTCTTGTTACCTCGCTGAGCATAGTCTCACGAGTATAATTGACACAAATTGCCTAGTAGACATTAGACAACTATTTGTATTGAAATAAGTCACATGCTCATAATGTGAAACAGAACCGTTAATAAATCGTACAGCTTAAAGTAAACAAACCTAAACATTAGAAACAATTAAACAATGTCAAATGACCATGCTTGCTCGTCCTTCATAATATTGGAAAACTCTTCAGTAAGAGCCAAGTAGGATTCATATGTTGATAGCAGCTCTATCATTGGTCCACATGTACGGGCAACAGGGCGTCGTCCTAACCCTGTTAGTGACGTGAAAGATACAGCAATTGAATCGCATGTAATGATATCACTGCCTGTGCAAAAATGTAAGAATTGCGACAATGCCTTCCCTTCCAAGGATTTCACAAATCGCTTCAGATGATCTAGACTCTGACGTTCAGCATCATTGATAGGTTCTGCTTTAAACAATTTAATAATTTTCTTCGCTGATGGAGACTTGCTTTCATAGAACTGCTTGAGACTATCAAAACTTTGAAATTCAGGATGTTGCTGTAACATACTTAGTATGGGAGCCCAACAGTTAAGGATATATCTTGGTTTCTGAATCAATTCTTGGTGGGCTAATTCATGGATGGTTTTTTTAATGTTTTCTTTTGATGGCGCTCGAAAACACTTTAAAGAAGACAAAAAATCCAATACATCCTCATTTGCTTCATCAAAACTATCATCAAGGCACTGATCCAAAACATCTTTGTCTTCAACTGCAATATATTCTTTAAAAGAGACCAGTAAAAGCTCCATTGTGATAAATTCTATGCCAAACAAGCACAAAGCAATGAACAGACTCGAAAGTCGAAGAGGAAAATAACCATACTCTTGTAACTATAAACAAGGATGCGAGCGATAGATTCCCATTCACACTTTTGCATGTCATGCCTTATGAATGGTGTTTTCCCCCTGCTTCCCACAGTTAATGAAGTAAAACACTCATGCCAAAAGTGTGTTAAAACATCAAGTATAACACCTTTGCCTTCTCCTATTTCTGGTTGACCACGTGCATCAATGACCACCACATCAAGATAGCAATTTATAATATTTGGATCACTAAACACTTCCATCAGATCCTTTCGAATTGTGCAACGATGCACAGTCACACTCTTAGGAATATCTAGAGTGTAATTCAGCATTGATATCATATGAAGATGTTTATTTATTATAATGCATCTAATAACATCACAGTAAAGCAGTTTTATCAGGCCAAATAGAACTTTGTGGGTTTCCGGACCCTACCTAGCTTGTGGCCGCCGAAATTCCCGACCCTAAACTTTTTATTTAATATATGTTTCCACTTTAATGAAGTTTTGTTGACTAAAGGAAATTTTGTTGACCAAAGGAAATTTTTTTAACAATCTGATAGGAAATTTTTTCAACAAGTGGAAACACACACCGAAAAGCATAGAAAATTTAAAGAAAAAAAATAAAAGTTAAACAGACCTATCTTACATAGATTTTCTCAAGAGAAAACCGAAAACCCACATGTTAATTTTTTTAATGCATGATACGTCATTATTGACAACACATTTCTAGGGGGGTATGCCCCCACCGGAAAATTTTTGAAATTTGGGTCTCTAAAAGAGCAATTCCAACATTTTGTGGGAACTTTGGAGCACATTTTTAACAGTGTATGATAAAAACATGAATGATTTTCCATACATTCGAGTGTACTTCTGAGAACCCAGTGTAGTTCTTCAATTTATAGAAAAATATTTAAGAACAAAGTTCAGTAAATGAGCAAATTATGCAATACAGTTTGATAACAATATTTACCCCTCCCTCTGGCAATTTCTCATCGAATTTGGACGAATTTGAAAACACAATCTGGGAAATATTGGGGGGGGGGGGTGCCCCCTCATCCCCTCTTGCTGGCAAGTATTAAATTATTTAAATATTAGGATCTTTAAAACTGCATCAGTCCCTATGCAGCCCCTAAACGGCTGAAATTTCAATCAGACCAGCAATAAATTCAAATTCAGGTTGGCAATTGAAATTTCAGGTCGGCAAGGCCTGAGTATGTATTTTTATACTCAACTTACCATCATCCGACATGACATGAACCGTTTCTACATCAATCATTTGTTGCTGTGCACTGCCAGGTTGAATATTTTCATCAGTCTGGATATTGACACTAGCTGGATGATTCTCAATATCAACAAGAACATTGGCTGGAGAATGCTGAGTGTTGATATTGTTTGGATGATTTCCAGTATTACCATTGGTGGTTGAAAGATGCTGACTGTTGGCATTGGTTGGAGGGTGATGAGTAATCACGCTTTCTGGAAGATGCTCAGCATTAACATTTAGTGGAGAATGTGGAATACCAGGACTGGCTGAACGAGGGAGTGACACATCAAGGCTGGCTCGAGTGCTTGGGGCACTGAATGTGTGGCGCTCAGTTGAAATACAGCTACTGGTTGAGGGATTGTCATCTCTATAGCTTTTATTACTTTTCTTCTAAAACAATATATAAAACAACATTTGAAATTGTTTATGGCACAGTGCACAAAAGGAAAGTGAACAATGTAAATAGGAATTTTGTTTCACCAGTGTAATGAAGAGCAATAGAGAAAGGGCTGTTACATTTTCCCACATAAAATATCATAACTATAGACAATTGAAATTGTTTAGGTTGTGCAGACTACAGACAGATGCAGCAAGCATGGCCTCATCCCCCCCCGAAAAAAAATTCCCAGCACGAAACAGTGTAGGAAGTTTTGTGTGACAGTACGGGTGTGTACTTGAGGACAGAGGGCAATCAATGCAACACACCTGTGGGATATCAAGGGGGATTCTCTAAGAAATATTGAAATGCAAGCAAATATTTTATAATTTGTACATCAAACAAGTAAAAAGATACTTTTATAAAATAATGTAAAACTAAAAGCAACATAAATATGTGAAATTAAATTAAATACTTTACAAACTATACTAATACACCCAGGCAAGGTGGGGATTTGAGCAGATTTTTGCAAAAAAATTTAAATCTCGCACCTGGCATACCAATACAATAGGGGGCGGGGTGGAGAAAGCTTTTCATGCTCCACTTGTAAAACATTGGGGAGGCCCCACCAAATAAAGAGCATTGACTCCCTGCTGAGTGGTCTGCCCTGTAAAAATTAATAACCCATTATATTAATAATTATCTATTATTAAATACCTGCTCCAAGTCTAAAAGCTGTTCATTTGGGCGAATATAGACAGGCTTGGCTCTATACAGCCGCTGAAGCATGGCGCCATCTATACCGCGCTGTCCAGGTGCCAAAGACGGAACAACCAGAGCTGAATGGACGGAAATGAGTAATTCGATATCCACCCCAGGTGGGATTTGGCCATCAAAGGCTTCGATGATCGTTCTTTCTACGTCCGTCATGGACTGGCTTTTCGTAAATCTACAGCCAGAGATAACATGCGCCCTTTCGCTAAGCGCAAGACGAGTTCCTTGACGGGTACGGTGGCGTCGTCTGGACCGCTTAGCAACACGAGGTCTCGCATAAACGGCTTGTCGTCGCCTGCGTTTTTCTTATGTTTTCCTTCTCTGCGAGCAGAACTAGGCGAAGGACGTTGGCCTCCGAAATGCTGTCTTACAGCATATGGCCTATATCGGTTGCTTATACCACGAGGTTGACCAGGTTGGTTTGAGCCGCCAGGTGCGCTAGACGATGTTTGTGCTTTGACTCGAGCTTTGACTTTCTCGACCGCCATCAGCATTGCCGGTAAAAACGCGTCTCACCTCTGTCTCGACTTGGTTATGCACCAGTCAATGTAAACCCCCGCCCCCCCCCAACCCCGGGCAGTAGGCGGGGATTAGATATTTTCGATTGTAATCAGAGCTAATACCCGGCCATGAGGAGCCATTTAAAATGGACTAATGCCCTGCCATGCGGGGCTATGAGAGCGACTGGGGTGATAAATTAGGCTGATATTTTGAACCTCTGTACACGCGGTATCCTGTCTTTGTCCATCTGTTGAATAAGTGCCACCTTCTGTCAGGTCATTGATGTAGAGTGGGCAGTCGGTATTTCCGATGTTCGCAATATCATCGTCCTGATTGTCACTAGGTAGGTGGTGGTGGTTCGTCGTCAGGATCATTGGGTTGTCATTGGTATCAGTCACGTGATTCGTCTTTATCTGAGCGCTTGCGCTTAATTTGTAGACGTGGCGATCTAGTGAAGGCGTCCTTAAGATGTTCGGCACGTCGAGATATCCAGCGGCGATTCTTCACATGTTTTAGTTTGTAGCTTGATCCTCCCCCACCATTAAAATGGATGATTTCCCAGGGACCCGAATGTAATCTTTATCACGTGTGGGTTTGGGGGCGTACACGTACTGGCCGACTTTGTACGGGACAAAGGACTTGGTTTGTACGTCGGTGGACTTTGCATGAAGCTTTGTCTTTTCTCCAACAATGCGTTCTCGAATTGTAGCTTGTAGCTCACGATTGTTGGACAGCTGTTGGTTAGGTGTTGCAACAATCGCTGTGAAATCAACTGATTTTGAGCATCATAATCAAGGGCAGCTTTAAACGGTGTTACTTCCATGCTCGATTAGTGTTTCTTAAAGTTCGGATTTCAGCGTCTGGGGAAGGCTGCAGTCATAGAGTGGTGGATGTGATGTTGCTTAGTAACTCCTGAACGGGGTGCTTGTTTCTATCGGATAGGCTTTGGGCTGTGCTTACAAACTCTGTGCCTCTGTCGCAGAAAATTGTTCGAATTCCCAGGCCAAAAATTGGGCTTTGTCGTGGCACAGGTTTCACAGGTTCGCACATAGTCGGTTATATCTTTGTTGATGTCTGGCCACCAGTATAGGCGTCGGATATTTTCGGCAGTTGAAAGTGTTCCAGGGTGGGCAGTCTTGTCATGGAAAGCCTCCAGGGTCACTGGTATCAAACTGCTGGGTAGTACTAACAAGAATTCAGGTTTGGATGGGTTCACGCTCTTCAGTATTGTATGGCCAGATGGCATCGTCACTTCTTCAGCTTTGACAATAACTGTAGTGGCCTTGACTGTCACTGGGGATTCAGCAGTAGAATTCACCTATTTGTAACTATAGATTAGCGAGACTTGATTACCAGGATATTGAGGTAGAACCATTCATGTCTGTGTAACTTTGTGTGAAGAATTTGATATAAATGGCCTTTCCATATGTTGCTGTAAGTTGCTTCACATCTATATTACCGTTAGTCTGATTGTGTGCAGGGTTGTATGGGGTCGGCACTCATTGTGCTTTTCCGTTTCCCTGCTGTGACAGCTTTTGTTCACAGGTTAAGCGTCATTCTCGGTGCCATTGACCACAGGCATGGCATGGCATGGTGGGATGCTGGACTGGCATTATCTGGCAATGTGACCAGGTTTTCTACACACCCAACAACCCGTGTCTTGTGGTCGGCCAGTGCGAGGGGACCTGACCCAAGGGTTATGGATTGTACCTGTTGATTTGTTTGCTGTCCTGATAAAAGATGCAATACCTGAGTCATCTGTACTTGTCATCAGACCTAGGGTCGTGAATGTTCATGTGTGGCTCAGTGGCTCTTTTTTAGTTGCCGATAGTGTGGCGACTGTAGCGGGCTGGTCGTCTTTGTCGGAATATAGACCTTTGTCGTCCAGTGTAGCCGCAAATGTTGCTGGGTCTTCCTGGTTGCCATCTTACTCTAATTGCTTTGCTGGTTGCCCTAACTGCAGATAAAATTCCATCGTGACATCGGATTTCCTATATGCTAGGTCTGTCATATACCGCCACGGGCGTGTTTAGTCGGTCGAAGAAATCCACATAGCGCTCACCTGGGAAGCGACGAATAGCTTTCAGTTATGCCATGTATCTCTCTTTCTTTTCCAATGTTGAAGTCTTATCGCCCAACTTTTTCGTTAAAAATCGGAGAAGGTCGTCTGCTGTCTGGCGCTCTGCGATATCATTGGGCCACAATTGAAACCGTGGTCAGAAAACTCGGACATTGAGCTCGCGCCACACCAGCGGTCTTTCATTGTCGTTGAGTAATGGTCAGCTGCTAGACTATGATTACCTTTGTGTAATGCCTGGTATAAAGAAGCTGAAACGACCATCCGTGAGCAACAGCTTTTCATGGAATGGGCAGGAAGTGGCATCATTGGCTGGGCAAGGCAGTTTGTACAACATGGCCAACACATCATTGCCTCTTACAATAGTAAGTTTATAATTATTTGTTGAATGCATGTTATGTTGTTAAAACATAATTTTATAAGATCTTTATTAACTAGCATTTTGTCACTGCATGAAACATCATCAGAGAGGTAATGTACAAGGTTGGTAGAAGCATAAATAGCTAATCTGTTACATTTACCTTTGGACGAACCTGTGCTTGTTATACAAAATTGTAGTGATGAGCTACTGTAGTCACACCCACTTTTACATGATTAGTAAGTAAAACAGTAGCAAGTGAACTGCCATTGAGTATGGCAAGCCAAACTGGACAAAAGCATATCGAGATGTACACACTAGATGAGAAGTGTGTAAGTGATAGTCGAGAAGTGTACACACTAGATGAGAAGTGTGTAAGTGATAGTCAAGAAGTGTACGCACTAGATGAGAAGTGTGTAAGTGATAGTCGAGAAGTGTACACGATGGTCGAGAAATGCACACGATGGTCGAGAAATGCACACGATGGTCGAGATTTCTGTCGGTACATTTGGTCAGCGGTTACACAAAAGTCGGAATTAATCGCGAATTGCCGTCGTATGGTCGTGTGCATTGTGTTTATACTGTTTTGTGCCATCATGGCTGCCGACGTGGATGAGTTGTAATATTTCCTTTGTGCTTTAAATAATCTGTTTGATCAATGTCAGAGATCTATATGCAATCGAGATTCGATAGGGTCAGAACACTGCAAGAACAAATTGGAACAATATATCCCTATTGTAGTTGCGATGCATATGGCTGTGGATGAAAACACGATCAGAAATTCGTCACTTGGCATTTTGTTAGATAACTTGGTTGTCGCAATGGAGAGAGAATTGGGGAAGCTGGCTTATAGAAAGCTATCCTGTCGAAGAAGTAAGAGATGTGATCTCGCTGTTGCCCAGTACTTTATAACATAACTAAGGTGCAAATCGAACAGCTGAGAGAAACAGGATTGAAGTGGTGTGGTATTGCAAAATTTCTTGGTGTTTCTGAACGAACACTTCAAAGACGGAGAATAGAATTTGGAATTGAGCCAAATTTTTCAGAAATTTCAGACAGTGATCTGGACAACCAAATTAGAGAAATACTCCAATTGACGCCATATAGTGGCGAGTCTTACATTAGAGGCGGCTTAAAAGGACGACGGGTCAGTGTCCAAAGACATAGAGTTCGTGACAGTCTTAATAGGGTGGACCCTATTGGCAGGAGTATACGGAACAGATATGCAATTTGTCGCCGTGTCTATAATGTTCGTGGAGCAAATCATCTGTGGCACATTGATTCTAACCACAAATTAATATCGTGGAGATTTGTTATCCATGGTTGTATTGACGGTTTTAGCAGAACGGTTATATCTGAAGTGTTGCACAGATAATACAGCTGATACTGTCCTTCAGTTATTTGAAAATGGAGTGGAAGAGTTTGGCTTACCCTCTAGAGCACGAGGCGATCATGGTGTAGAGAATGTAGACGTTGCAAGATACATGGTGGCTAACAGAGGTAACTATAGAGGCAGTTTCGTTGCAGGAAGGAGCGTTCACAATCAGCGCATAGAAAGATTGTGGGCAGAAGTAAATAGAGTCATGACAGCACTATACAAGGATCTATTCAAATTTTTAGAAAGAAGTGAGCAGCTTGATTCTCTCAATGAAGTGCACCTATTTGCTCTTCAGTATGTTTTCCTACCTCGTATCAATGTTTCGTTCGTAACCTACAACAAATGGTAGACCTTACCCAGGATGATGGGAATAATGGGATTGAGCACTTTCTGAATACAGTGGACATTGTTGCTGGTTTCATGAATGAAGAAACAGACATTTTTTTACTTTGTTTCTTTGGACTGCGAATCATTTATACATATATATTTATAGCTTGTTTGAATATTGAAAGCTGTATGAATATATGAGAGCTTGTGCAGACTTTGCTTTTGTTTGCATTTTCGGCCACATAACACAATATGTGAAAATCATTGCCCAAAAGGCGAATTATTCTTTTAATTTCTAAAAGGTAATAACTTTAACATACTTTTTTTTTTACTAAATGTAAAAAAGTAATAGTATTAGTCTTGATTCTTGTCCATCTCTAAACAAATTACTTGTGTTAGATGGCAAGGGGATATTGTGTTCTTGTTACCTCGCTGAGCATAGTCTCACGAGTATAATTGACACAAATTGCCTAGTAGACATTAGACAACTATTTGTATTGAAATAAGTCACATGCTCATAATGTGAAACAGAACCGTTAATAAATCGTACAGCTTAAAGTAAACAAACCTAAACATTAGAAACAATTAAACAATGTCAAATGACCATGCTTGCTCGTCCTTCATAATATTGGAAAACTCTTCAGTAAGAGCCAAGTAGGATTCATATGTTGATAGCAGCTCTATCATTGGTCCACATGTACGGGCAACAGGGCGTCGTCCTAACCCTGTTAGTGACGTGAAAGATACAGCAATTGAATCGCATGTAATGATATCACTGCCTGTGCAAAAATGTAAGAATTGCGACAATGCCTTCCCTTCCAAGGATTTCACAAATCGCTTCAGATGATCTAGACTCTGACGTTCAGCATCATTGATAGGTTCTGCTTTAAACAATTTAATAATTTTCTTCGCTGATGGAGACTTGCTTTCATAGAACTGCTTGAGACTATCAAAACTTTGAAATTCAGGATGTTGCTGTAACATACTTAGTATGGGAGCCCAACAGTTAAGGATATATCTTGGTTTCTGAATCAATTCTTGGTGGGCTAATTCATGGATGGTTTTTTTAATGTTTTCTTTTGATGGCGCTCGAAAACACTTTAAAGAAGACAAAAAATCCAATACATCCTCATTTGCTTCATCAAAACTATCATCAAGGCACTGATCCAAAACATCTTTGTCTTCAACTGCAATATATTCTTTAAAAGAGACCAGTAAAAGCTCCATTGTGATAAATTCTATGCCAAACAAGCACAAAGCAATGAACAGACTCGAAAGTCGAAGAGGAAAATAACCATACTCTTGTAACTATAAACAAGGATGCGAGCGATAGATTCCCATTCACACTTTTGCATGTCATGCCTTATGAATGGTGTTTTCCCCCTGCTTCCCACAGTTAATGAAGTAAAACACTCATGCCAAAAGTGTGTTAAAACATCAAGTATAACACCTTTGCCTTCTCCTATTTCTGGTTGACCACGTGCATCAATGACCACCACATCAAGATAGCAATTTATAATATTTGGATCACTAAACACTTCCATCAGATCCTTTCGAATTGTGCAACGATGCACAGTCACACTCTTAGGAATATCTAGAGTGTAATTCAGCATTGATATCATATGAAGATGTTTATTTATTATAATGCATCTAATAACATCACAGTAAAGCAGTTTTATCAGGCCAAATAGAACTTTGTGGGTTTCCGGACCCTACCTAGCTTGTGGCCGCCGAAATTCCCGACCCTAAACTTTTTATTTAATATATGTTTCCACTTTAATGAAGTTTTGTTGACTAAAGGAAATTTTGTTGACCAAAGGAAATTTTTTTAACAATCTGATAGGAAATTTTTTCAACAAGTGGAAACACACACCGAAAAGCATAGAAAATTTAAAGAAAAAAAATAAAAGTTAAACAGACCTATCTTACATAGATTTTCTCAAGAGAAAACCGAAAACCCACATGTTAATTTTTTTAATGCATGATACGTCATTATTGACAACACATTTCTAGGGGGGTATGCCCCCACCGGAAAATTTTTGAAATTTGGGTCTCTAAAAGAGCAATTCCAACATTTTGTGGGAACTTTGGAGCACATTTTTAACAGTGTATGATAAAAACATGAATGATTTTCCATACATTCGAGTGTACTTCTGAGAACCCAGTGTAGTTCTTCAATTTATAGAAAAATATTTAAGAACAAAGTTCAGTAAATGAGCAAATTATGCAATACAGTTTGATAACAATATTTACCCCTCCCTCTGGCAATTTCTCATCGAATTTGAACGAATTTGAAAACACAATCTGGGAAATATTGGGGGGGGGGGGGGTGCCCCCTCATCCCCTCTTGCTGGCAAGTATTAAATTATTTAAATATTAGGATCTTTAAAACTGCATCAGTCCCTATGCAGCCCCTAAACGGCTGAAATTTCAATCAGACCAGCAATAAATTCAAATTCAGGTTGGCAATTGAAATTTCAGGTCGGCAAGGCCTGAGTATGTATTTTTATACTCAACTTACCATCATCCGACATGACATGAACCGTTTCTACATCAATCATTTGTTGCTGTGCACTGCCAGGTTGAATATTTTCATCAGTCTGGATATTGACACTAGCTGGATGATTCTCAATATCAACAAGAACATTGGCTGGAGAATGCTGAGTGTTGATATTGTTTGGATGATTTCCAGTATTACCATTGGTGGTTGAAAGATGCTGACTGTTGGCATTGGTTGGAGGGTGATGAGTAATCACGCTTTCTGGAAGATGCTCAGCATTAACATTTAGTGGAGAATGTGGAATACCAGGACTGGCTGAACGAGGGAGTGACACATCAAGGCTGGCTCGAGTGCTTGGGGCACTGAATGTGTGGCGCTCAGTTGAAATACAGCTACTGGTTGAGGGATTGTCATCTCTATAGCTTTTATTACTTTTCTTCTAAAACAATATATAAAACAACATTTGAAATTGTTTATGGCACAGTGCACAAAAGGAAAGTGAACAATGTAAATAGGAATTTTGTTTCACCAGTGTAATGAAGAGCAATAGAGAAAGGGCTGTTACATTTTCCCACATAAAATATCATAACTATAGACAATTGAAATTGTTTAGGTTGTGCAGACTACAGACAGATGCAGCAAGCATGGCCTCATCCCCCCCCGAAAAAAAATTCCCAGCACGAAACAGTGTAGGAAGTTTTGTGTGACAGTACGGGTGTGTACTTGAGGACAGAGGGCAATCAATGCAACACACCTGTGGGATATCAAGGGGGATTCTCTAAGAAATATTGAAATGCAAGCAAATATTTTATAATTTGTACATCAAACAAGTAAAAAGATACTTTTATAAAATAATGTAAAACTAAAAGCAACATAAATATGTGAAATTAAATTAAATACTTTACAAACTATACTAATACACCCAGGCAAGGTGGGGATTTGAGCAGATTTTTGCAAAAAATTTAAATCTCGCACCTGGCATACCAATACAATAGGGGGCGGGGTGGAGAAAGCTTTTCATGCTCCACTTGTAAAACATTGGGGAGGCCCCACCAAATAAAGAGCATTGACTCCCTGCTGAGTGGTCTGCCCTGTAAAAATTAATAACCCATTATATTAATAATTATCTATTATTAAATACCTGCTCCAAGTCTAAAAGCTGTTCATTTGGGCGAATATAGACAGGCTTGGCTCTATACAGCCGCTGAAGCATGGCGCCATCTATACCGCGCTGTCCAGGTGCCAAAGACGGAACAACCAGAGCTGAATGGACGGAAATGAGTAATTCGATATCCACCCCAGGTGGGATTTGGCCATCAAAGGCTTCGATGATCGTTCTTTCTACGTCCGTCATGGACTGGCTTTTCGTAAATCTACAGCCAGAGATAACATGCGCCCTTTCGCTAAGCGCAAGACGAGTTCCTTGACGGGTACGGTGGCGTCGTCTGGACCGCTTAGCAACACGAGGTCTCGCATAAACGGCTTGTCGTCGCCTGCGTTTTTCTTATGTTTTCCTTCTCTGCGAGCAGAACTAGGCGAAGGACGTTGGCCTCCGAAATGCTGTCTTACAGCATATGGCCTATATCGGTTGCTTATACCACGAGGTTGACCAGGTTGGTTTGAGCCGCCAGGTGCGCTAGACGATGTTTGTGCTTTGACTCGAGCTTTGACTTTCTCGACCGCCATCAGCATTGCCGGTAAAAACGCGTCTCACCTCTGTCTCGACTTGGTTATGCACCAGTCAATGTAAACCCCCGCCCCCCCCCCCCCCAACCCCGGGCAGTAGGCGGGGATTAGATATTTTCGATTCTAATCAGAGCTAATACCCGGCCATGAGGAGCCATTTAAAATGGACTAATGCCCTGCCATGCGGGGCTATGAGAGCGACTGGGGTGATAAATTAGGCTGATATTTTATTTATATGTGTTGTCATTGTTCAGTTTTTTTTCTCTTTATCAATTGGTATTAATATAAAGGGTAACTTCGTATATAACACACAAGTAGGAGCTCTGGCGGATGGCTCTAGGTTACATCATACATTTACAATTCGCATAACTGATCATTTAAACTTATAGATAGAAATAAACTTTATTATTTTATTATCTACCAATGTGGTGAAAAAAAAACATGAAAACTGATAACACAAATTGTTTGTTCATTGTTTGTCACAGTAACTTTCTTTCCTTTCACTTCTTCCGGCTTGTCCTTCGTTTTTTTGCTGTACATGCTGTAGAAAAACAACACAGCAACATAACAATAAAGTACGATGCTTTTAAGACAAAGAAATTTGATGGCAAATGAAACATTTTGAACATCATACCTTTGCATTCATCACACAGCCAGTTTGGTGGAACAACGGTCAAACCAGTACATGGGAGGTGGAAAGACACCTTTGTGCATTCTGCCCCATAGCATCTTGCCATATTCCCATACTCAGGTTGAGAGCAATAGCAGGTCTGTTCTACCTCAGGTTCTAATATTCAAATAATGTACGAGTTTACAATGTACTGATGTGCCATTCAGCTACAAGCTTTGTAGAAATCTCCTTGTGGTTTTGATCACAATAGAATGTGATTTTAAATACTTAAAGTGCCAAAATGCTCCATTACATGACAACACGTCAACTGCCAGAATTGTTTAGTATCTATGTGAATTTGATACCTGGTCTGCTAACAACATGTGCTGCAGGTCTCAGTTACCAAATACTATGAAGCAAACTAACCTTTCTCACACTGGGTTTATCCGCCATGTTTTGGGTACTACATATCCCAATCTGAGATATAAAGCGCTACGAAATACGAACTTTCCTGTAGTTTTGTGTATTGGGGTAGATTTTTAATTACAAACTTAAAAAGTCGCTTTTCCCATTGTTTTGACTGTCCAGATTCTTCGACGAGGGTTGATCGTACGTCAAAAATTACGTATTTTAGCCCTCGTGCAGAGAAAGGCTAATTACAAATGATAATAATGATAAATGTAAAAAGGCAAACCTTGGCAATCTGGACAGTACCACTTGCACGGAGGAGCTCTTTTAATCCCTACACACTCGAAGTGGAACCACTGCAAATTGCAATTATTGCCATCACATCCAATCATCTTTCCTTCATCGGGTCCTTCACACCAGCAATATTTATCCACAGCTGAGGATTCTAGGTTGACGGCTATTTAAGCAAAACATTATTATTGGATTATTACTCGTCCTAATATCAAAACAAATGCTACTGAAAGAGTGAACATACTATATAAAATCATATTTATTTGACTTACTCTTCTTCTTTCGTCGAGTTTCCGCGGCCTTCCGAGCTCCTTCCTTTCTTCTTTCTTGTACCATTTTTAGGTGCTCCATCCACATTCTAACTTCTTTTACATCGAGCATCGTCTTCATTGCCAAACGGGTAACCACTTCGTCACTAACTGTAGTTTAGCCAGCTTTCGTGATGCGATTGAATTCCTCTTTGAGGACTACAGATGGAGGAAGGCTATCGCAGACTGAGACACCTCTTTCTGAAATTAATCTCACTGTGTCTTGTGGCTTACGATAATGCCCGGAACATATTCCATTGCATTCTTGGCACTGTCCTCCCCAGGGTCTCTCCGGATCTTTTACTGGAAGAGGGAACATTGAAACAGGTGGTCCCGTTTCAAACCATGTATGTTGGATCCCATGCACACCATTCTGGCACAACGGATGGATGCATTCTACGTTATTGCATGTTACAAGCATAAATGCATACTGACTCGGAAGTCCTTTAACCATGTGGCGCTTTCTCACAGCCCAAATACTCTCAAAGTATTCAAAAATACCAGGTTTAGAATTCTTTAACGCCATTTGGTCTTTCTTTGTCCCATTAAGAAAACACAGAAGATCTGGGCGTCGTTTATGCAGGGATGCACCTTCATCATGCTTAACACCTTTCACCAAAGAAATCTTGCTATCGCCACATGGTGCACCATTCACACGGTCTATGTACACGTCTGTAGCCAAATCAAGGTTTTTCTCCAGTTGTGAAGAATCTAGTCCTTGAGAAGTGAAGTTTGAACCATCTAATGTTGAGGGAATATACAGGTTACTATGAGCAATTGCCAGGCAGCCATTCATTAGCTCTACTTTGTTTAGATAAGATCCACCACTATGTCTTGTGGTCACTAAAGTGCACAGTTTCTTTCGTTGTATGTGAAGTTCAGTCCATACAAACTGAACCTCCAGATGTGAAGGGCCTTCATCGGATGCCCCATCCACTCGGATACAGTCTATTGGCTTCTCTGAAATCCAAGGTTTCAGTTCTTCGCGTTTCTCTAACATTTTGAAATCTTCTGCATGTTGTGCAGGATTTTTCGGAAATATTGCCTGCGCTTTGACAACACCAACACATTTTTCACTGGTTGTATCTGTTTTCAGGAACATGTATGACGTGGTTTGAAGAATACTTGAATACTTGTTAACGTAATCAGTACGACATGTTAACTCCTGCTCTCCTTCCAAGGAAATAGACTTATGTCCTCGGTGTGTGTACGTTGTATCTAGTCTATATCCAGCTTGATCATCACGATTTAGAATAAGTTTGTCATTGCCATTCTGTAGTTGAATGTAGTCTAAATTTCTGTACATGGCGGAACAATAGTGGGCATCCGGATTGAGTTTCACTGTGAAACCTTTTCGGGCACGTCTACAAGTAACTTTAGCCACTCCGCGGTAGCGCTTGGCAGATATCCGTCTCTTGTTACGTACCACACAAAGTTGCACTACTGTTCCATAGCCTATCTTTGTTTGATATTTTTCCTCTAAGTGCTTCTGTATACGCTTGTAAGTGACTTTCTGACCTCTTTTTAGGTTTCCAGAGAACGTAAGGACACCAGTTCTTCTCCATTGATCAGCACCCACTCTCTTCTCTTTGACATATTCCTCTATGTCTTTTCCTATATTTGGAAACCGTTTTAAAATATTCGAAACTTTTTTTGGAATTTTTCTTTGTAACATAGAAGAAACTGACGTTTCTTTAGCAATTCGTCTTGCAACTTTTCGTTTCAGGATCTTCCGCTGTTTCTTAATCAATGATTGACCCTCAGCTGATAAAACATCAGAAACCTTAGCCCATTCCTCGGGATTGTCACTTTCTGAATCAGTATGCACCACAAAGTCATCTTTTCTACTGAGAAGTTTCTCTCTTTCAAGCTCAAGAAATGCTTGCCTAGAATGTTCAGCTTGCCTTTCTTCTTCAACACTAAGGTCACCATTGGAAAGATAGGAGACAAAGTCCAACAAGGTCTGATGTAATTCTTCCTCTGTATAAACACGAAAACGAAGCTTAACTTCCTCTACAAGGGCAAACCAATTCATGTTATTCTTATGCAGAATGTTCAACAATTGTGCATGTGAGGGAGCAGGGCTCACTGTATGGTGATCATTCTTAAGCATCTCATCTGTAAGATAATTTTCTTTACTTTCTCTGGAACTAAGTTTGCTATTTGCTTCTTCTTCGTCTGTAGAGGCTTCATCACTGGACCAATTCAACTCAACAAGTTCCTCGGTATCCGAACCTGACACACTGTCCGACGATTCCTCACTGTCTTGCACCGCTATTCCAAAATATTGCAAAATGGCTTTTTCTTCGATTGAAGCTTGGTGTAGAGAAGCTTCAACTCTTTCCGTTAGATTCTTGAAATTTGAAACACCATATAAATGTTGAGATTGTTTACTACCCAAACTATGTGAACGGCAAACTGCGTACTTGATCAAAGATATGTCTTTTTCTGTACTTGCCAACTGGCACAAACCCTGCAGTAATTCTTTGCTCATATCAGTAACCTGCCTCTTACGTGAGCTAACAAATTTATTAACTAAGACTGGGAAAATAGAGTATTCCACACCTTTCATCTTCTCTGTCACGTAAAGCTTTTGAGAACCAGGACCATTCAGATGTAGTCTTATTACCACGACGGGCAACTGCATGATCTGCCTGACTGCTTTATCACTTTTGTATGATGATACTTTAAAATGGCTTGAACACAAAGACTTTAGGTCAACAACAACGCACTTAACAATTTCTTCAGCAGCATTAATTAGGTTTTTGCACTCAGCGCAAAGTTTATCGTGTTTTTTTTCACAATATAATTTTCTAACTGCAATAAAGTCGTGCAGTGTCATTTCTTCAATCAACGATACATAAATGCCATCGGCCACCTTACACTTGGTCATGTCACTTAAACAAGAACTTTTCAAATCAACATAACGATTATATATAGAGCTGTCATTCAGTTTACCCTCAAATGTTTTTGTATTACTATGCTCTGAATCAGTATTCTTTGGAGATGCAAACTGTTTCAGAGCATTGGTTGAAATAAAAAAGATATCTGGCTATTATCTCCCATTGTTGATGTCGCGATTGCTTCTGCTTCAATTGTGTCATCATCTTCTTGGACCATTGTTTCACCATTTTCGACATTTCCTGCAGAAATTAAACCATCTCCATCTCTTATTGTCGACACTGCGGTCGCTTCTTCTTTTGTGTTTTCTTCTTGGGCTGTTGTTTCATCATTCATGAAATTTCCAGCAGAAATGGAATCATCACTATCTTCCACTACCGTTGCTGTGCTTGCTTCTGCTTCTTTTGCCTTATCTTTCTGTTCCTTTGTTTGATCATTCTCGTCATTTAGTGCAGATATGGAATCATCACTATCTTCCACTGTGGTTGCTTGTGCTTCTTTTATGTTATCTTTCTGTGCAGCTGCGAAGAACACAGATATGCTATTCTTGTTACCCCTTGCTACAAAATTATTTGCAGACGATTCCACAGCTACAGTGACAGAGAAAGTCTCGCTAGAACGACACACTTTTTTACCACTGTGGTACTTTTGAGATTTAGCTTCTTTACGCTGGAGCATTGTAAGCTCTGTTTGGAGCTTTCTTTTCCTTTGCTGCAAACCTTCTATTTTTTCAGAGATGGCAATAGCTGAACTAAACTCTTGACTATTGCTGTATCCCGTTGTTTTGTACACAGCTGTACTTGCTTATCAACCTCTGTCAAATCTTCACTCACTACTTTCACTCTTTCTGCACGAAAATCGCTCCGTATCTTGGTTCGCTTAGGTGTGTCAAGATTTAATTGTTTTGATCTTGACTTCTTTTTTCGGTAGCTATATCCATCAATATCGAGTTTTGCTACTGCAAGTTTATTTAACTCTGTTTTGTTCCCTACAATCATTGGGTTTTCCAATGCTATTTGATAGGCAGCTTCATTTATTGCTTTATGGTAATTATATAACTTCTCATTTGGGTTTTTGAGTGAGTAGATTTTTGCCCGTTCTTTTAACGTACCAATGTCCACTGGCAAAGTCTCAGTTTTTGGTGTTTCGCAAGAAAGCCATAAGCAAATGTACACAATATTATCAACTAGCTATTTATGCTGTACTCTATTAACTGGCCCATCAAGCTGCAATGTGCTCAAAATATATTTGTAACACAATAAATGAACAACATAACATGCATGGTGATTGTGATTTTCCAAACTACAGGAGTTATCCTCATGCTGTGTACCTTCTAGTGGAACAAGAGCATTTAGCATTTTGTCAGTGTTATAAACTATCCAAATACAGGACTAAAGTTATACTGCAGCAGGATGTATATTTATCAAGTATTTGAAATATACTGTTTAGTTGTACTTTCATTTCCATCAGTCACTTATACTACAAGATTTAAACCTGTATTGATGATGTGATGTCAAAAATATTTCTGACTTTTATTGAGTAAACAGAAGATTAGCCTAGCTTTTTGTACCAAATACCTTGCAAAAGTAAGAATTAATTATTAAATGCCCAGTGCCAATTTGGGATGAAAAAATTATCGCACGCAACAGCACACAGACCTGGAAATAGTGGTGGATCCTGGGAACGTCGTTCCTAGGAAATATTTTGGTTGCTAGAAAGGATTTTCAATTTTGTTTGGCAGAAAGTTTTCAAATTCCTTAAAAATTGTATTTCCTTAAAAATATCCCTATTAAAAATCAACAAAAAGATTAAAATTTTCCCAGTTTAATAATATTAAATTATAAATAAATTACCCAACTCTTGTATGCCATTATTTAGTGGCAATCATATGTAAGATTATCATGATAAATTATTTATATTGTGAGATTATCACTTGAGGTATGGACAGAAAAATCAATATTACACTCTATTTTATAAAATTAAGATAATTTAATATAGTAATTCTAATTTTCAATACTCACCGACAATGGTGGCCCAAGTGCTCCAGTACTAGTGAGAGTCTTCTGTCGGGATATCACATTTGACACAGTTTCTATTCTTACATCACTCACTGCAATCTTCAATGACTGATCTTTTGTCACTGGAATAAAAAAAATTAAACAGTATTAAATGCTGCATGTGCAGTAAAGTTCACTTTCATGCCAGTGAATGTGCACCAAGGTATTTTTAAATGTGCACCAAAGGTATTTACAACTTGCAAAACAATTTGTTTCACTGACTGGAAACATTTAATTAATGTTGTATTTTTCACTTTGACCATAGTTAGGGAACCCCACCTCACAAAATTCTAGGTAAATACATACTACAGTATTTAAATGGAATGGGATAGACAACTACTGTTCTAAATATTTTTCACTGTATTTTATATACCTTTAGCACTTTCCCATTTCTCATCAATGGCTAGCAGCTGCAATACTGCATTTTGTGAAAGGAATGCAAAGTATTCTTTGTCAACTTCCGAGCCATCCTCTTCAAGTACTACTTTTACCTCATTCTTCTTTTTAAGCTCTAACTTCTCAGCACCTTTAATAGAATAATCATTAAATTATTACTCAACAAAAAATTACCCAACATGTACATCAAGTCATGTCTTATACATTTATAGGTCACAGGTTGGGCACTATTCTATTAAGGTATAAATATAAATTCTAAGGTAATCAATAAAATCAATAAGGATCTGCACATGGGGAATTTTCAATGAAACATTAAATTCTATTATTGAACATATATAAAATATAACTGTATTCAACTGCTATTCCCAACCTTGGTTATATTTACATTGAGCGAATAAATTTAAAAATAGTAAAATACAGTAGCAAATGAAAAACCAACCTTTCTCAATCAACATTTCTAATGAAGATGCCACAACAGTCTTCTTCACAGTTCTGGAACAATTCCATACTTTAAATGGCCTTAATATATTTGACATTGTATTCAAAAAGCTACATAAGATGAAACAAAATAAAATGTATTTAAATACTACAATATAGTACCAAACAGACAGATTATGCTATAAAAGTGCTTTATTATATGCACATATTAGTTAAATATCTTAAATTATTTCTTAGCTAAGGCTTCAAAAGCAAAATTGAAATATGAATCAGCCACTACGATGGATTTGTCAGGTTTGACCGATACAAAAGAAAGGAATCAAAAGGGCACTTGAATGACTTGTTTTAATCCTTCTCAATTCTTGTCCAATACCATACATCCGAATTACTGTTCACCTTATGGATTTCTTTTGTGTTTTTCTTGCCTATATAAACTATTTATATAAAAAAATCCTACAAAGCTTCGTATGTGCTATTAAAATTTAAATCATCACTCATGAATATTGTATTATTGAATATCGCGTGCATTGTTATTTAAATTTTCATATGACTATATTATTTAATATTTGTTTTAATGCAATTTTGTATTAAATAATATTACAATATATAACAAAAAACTTACCAAGGTATACGTGAACGAAAGAAGACCAAACGTCCAAAATATGAAAAAATATCGAAAATATCACACATTTAAACGTACGTCGAAGACACATGTCAAAAATTGGTCAGCGGTTTTTCTGTCAAATCCATGGTTTCAAATCCCCGCCCAAACCCCCGGTATTCGTTGTCAGTGGTTCTAAACCAAGCAAATGCCCCGCTGATAGGGGCATTAATAAACTGCTAATGCCCGGCTAATCCCCGCATAGCCCCGGGGTTGGGGGGGGGGGCGGGGGTTTACATTGACTGGTGCATTAGGGCGAGCTGAAATTGCATCAGACAGTTCTTCTATCCGTGACAAAAGCTGCCTAACAACATTATTCGGCTCCGCATTTCTTTGATTACGATTCCCACTGCCCTCTGCCATATTTTAATATATAATTATTCAAATTACTTCAAGCAAAAACATTTTAAAACCATATTGCCGTACGGCAAGTCGAAGTGTTTTGAACACGTGTTCTAAAATCTAAACGACAGCAACACGACCATACGACGGCAATTCGCGATTAATTCCGACTTTTGTGTAACCGCTGACCAAATGTACCGACAGAAATCTCGACCATCGTGTGCATTTCTCGACCATCGTGTGCATTTCTCGACCATCGTGTACACTTCTCAACTATCACTTACACACTTCTCATCTAGTGTGTACACTTCTCGACTATCACTTACACACTTCTGATCTAGTGTGTACACTTCTCGAGTACCGCTTACAGTTCTCGATATACTTTTGTCCAGTTTGGCTTGTCATAATTGAGGTAGGAGAAAACCAAGCACAGTATTATCATACTGTTCATGGTTGCATTGCTTGGTGGATGTCAATACCTTCTTGACAGCACATAATATCACAAATTATTAGACTACAAATTATATTGTAAAACATGACAACCAGCTCTACTACAAAAGGGTTCTCCATTTATTTATTCCCTTATTCATTTGTTCTATTTAACTCTTTAAAAATCAGGATCTCTGTCATGATGAATCAGATGAAATTAATGATTCCCAACAAGAAGAAACTGTTTATGAAGCAACTACTGCAAGGGTACAACCTGAGTCAGTTGAGCAAGTGGGTGAAGCATCCACAGCAAGGGCACAACTCGATTCAACTGAGCAAATGGTATTGTTCTCTGGAATTAGATATTTGAAAAAAATAACAAGCTTTCATATGGCATACCTGATACTTAAATCCTATTCTTGTTTTGGAATTAATTTAATTAGCATAAATGAACCCTTTGGTGGCTACACCAGCCAAAAATGGCCCCTATTATTTTTTACTCTGTCTGTGTTAAAGTGCCTCTGAAATGAAAAAATCCAGTTTCCATGTTTTTCCTTCGAAAGTAGATTATGAATAATGACGAAATCTGTTTAAAATGTTTCTTTATCATTCACCATTGTCTAGTTATAAGCATTTGAATTTTTAGCATGATGACGTCACAAGGTGGACATGCTGTACTAGAGAAATATTAAAGTCTGGGTATTTAGTGTTTACACGAGAACTATGAAACATCGTAGCATTACAACTACCACAATAAGATATGTGACAAACTTGCTCTAGTTTTAGTACTAGGCATTGTTTAGACAAACACTGTCATTTCTCATATTAAGGATGTCATGCAAAATACATAACCAGAACAAAGTCAGCAGCAAATAAGGATAAAATGGTCTGGAACCATGGTAAATATACAAATTATCAGTGGTGAGTCGAGCACTGTTTCACTGCCATGTTTCATCTTTGTGCAATAGCGGGTCCACCTTGTCATGTCATAACACTAAAATTTCAAATGCTTATAACTAGACAACAGTGAATAATAAAGAAAAGAATTAAACAAATTTCGCCAGTATTCAAAACCTACTTTTGAAGGCAACACATGGAATATCGATTTTTTCATTACATAGGCACTTTAAATTAGGGAGGGGGATGGCAAAAGGGGGTATCCAAGTAGCCCTGTCTGAAATGTATTCCCTGGGAACTTTTTTAATTTTAGGATCTAGGTTGCTAACTACTATTTAAATTAGCCACTAATTTAATAAAAATTTGCAATCATTTACCGGCACAAGTTTTTATTCTAGTCGGCTTACATCACAACTTTAGTGTGCAGTTTAAAAGCTAAACGACGTTATTTAGTTTAGAGATTTAAAGTTTTCATTTATCGGCTTTAGCCATATAGCCATTTAAAATTTAAAAACAACAGTTTCCTATTTTGTATATTTTAAAAGAAGGATCTGCAGACCACATGGAATGTTATTGCTATACCAGCTGTTGTGGTCTAGTGGTTACCACACATGTTTATGAGCTGGGAGACCCGTGTTCAAACCCTGGGTCGGACCCACCACCACTCAGGGTCTTAAAATAATTGAGAAGGTGCTGCCTTTGCAATAACACCAGCAAATGGTAAGACTTTAGGGTCTTCTCGGAAAACGACCTTAAATCGTAGGCCCTCTGAATCCCTATCAGTTGGGTTTTCCGTTCACGTAAGAGTGATAAACTGAATAGTCGAGCGCTTAAAACATGAGCCTCTGGCTCGGATAAATAGGGCAACCTTATCCTGCGTGATCGACACAAAATAACTCATACTCATACTCATTGCTGACCACGGGTTGGCCACCCCTGATTTACCTGTTAAGTTTGCCATTTTTATCTTTGCATTTTACCCATGAACACCTGATAAAATGATATGCCCTCTGACTGCCAAAACTATTCAAGTTTGGCCTTCATACACGCATTGCAGAAATTGTTGGGACATGTGCTGTACAGTGGCATGCACCCCCCTCTCCCCCTTGTAGAATGAAACAACATTGAACAGGGGGGAAGAGGGCACCATGGCATTGGCTGGCATTAGTTTAAATTGTTATTTCAGGAGATTCATTTACTTGTCTAATCAAGATTTTAAAGTGTCCCAAGTAATTTCTGCAACGATTGTAGGTAGTTGTGACACTCACGTACATTTAAAGTGTTGCAGACTGTTTTGACTTGTGCAACTTTTATCTACTCTTTAGGATGTCATTTCTGCATTAAACAGCTCTGATTTAGAGACCTTGCAAAGTATGTTTCCACAAGCTTCACCTGAGGAACTTGAGATACGTTTATAATTACACACAATTACACAATTATAATTAGCTTCTGAATATACTGTAGTACTGAAAACACACAATGTACTCATACATATGGTACATATAGACTACACATTATAGACTACACAATAAAATGGTACATACTGGGTGTGTCTGCATCATCAGAATAGCGAGACAGCATTTCTTCTATAGCATAATCAATTGTGATGTTGCCGGTCATTGTCATGTACAGAAAACGTATGTACAGAAAAGGTATAACACGGTTTATCCTTCGACCCCAAACATTTCAGTTTGCCCAGTTATTATGATCACTAGAGACAATTTGAATGATCTTCACAATTGCTGAACATCCTGAATGATTGCAATTTTCAATACTGATACAGTAGAAACCCACGAGTAAGAACCTAAAATTTAAGAACCTGTTAGCCTCAAATTTGTCATTTATACCCCCTATAAACAAGAACCTATTTAGCCTAGAAAATGAAAAACAGGTTCTTATTTTCAAAAAAATCATCATTTAGCTATGCAGAGCTTAGCAAAAATCCTGTTTGGAAAATATATACAGTAATAATTCAGCATGTGAAAGATAATACAGTGTGAATACATGAAATTAACAATATTGATAAAAAAGGATCCATTGTTTTTAGATGTACTGTATTTGAAGCAGTTTCTTCGTTCAAGATCATTCTGTATTGTTTTCAGCTCCAACTAATGCCCATTTAGGGTTCATATTTCTTGATGTTACTGATATTCAGTTCAAGGTCTTTGCTGCTCAGTTTCCTCACTAGTCTCTTTAGATACCGTTGATTTCCAAGAAGCTTGTAATCGACAGGTATTTCAAGTCCTTTCCCATGACCCGCATTAAATCGATGCCCAATACATTCTGCTTCGACTTCTCCATAATCACGAATAAATTTCGAGAACTGCTTTGAAATCTCAATAGGGACATGACCCACGATTTGTCCAGATTCATCTTTAACAGCTACAGCATATTTGTCATGGGCATTGTTCTCCTCGATTTCACACATCATGATGTCTCCAACACAAACAGCAGAAACTTTATAGTATGCGTGATAACCACGAACGCTTGACTCCACAAAAACCTCGTACTCTCCTGACATGACTTTTTGTAGTATGTAGGTGAATTTTGGACCACTTTAGGAGAGAAAAGAATCGGAATTACATGTTTTGAAATTACTTCGCACAAGCTTGGCACACGCTGGAAGATGTTGTGATTTGTAACACCGCTGGCCAAATGTATTAACTTACAGGAAAAAAAACGTCATTTCCTGTCCAGCACACAGGAAATGATCTGCTATGTAAACACCGCGTCCAAGCTGAAACACATGGATTTGACAGCTTGCTGTCCGATTTAGTCATTGTTAGTTACATTGCGATCTACCATCTATACTTTCCTCTGCGCTTTGAAAATGAATCACACTTTATTTCACTTTGGTTTTACGAAGCAAGTTGAAACAAAAAGTGGTAGACTCTTCGATGTTTCTGCAGGGCTTTCACAGACTGTTCAGTTGCCCGACAAGCCAGTAGTGTGCGAATTTTGTAATAATTCGTACGCTGCCAAGAAATACCTCGACACTCACGTGCGATTCAAGCATCCATCTGAGTACCCAAAGTTCAGCCAAAGCAGTCCAGGAGCTGTGGTATCAAACGATGATCTAGACGAGAGTGACAGCCAAGCTGTCCCTCGCCAACAAGTTGGGGGAAAGGTGCAAGAAACGCAAGAGTTAGAGGACGACTTAGAGGGAATTGATTCAAACAACAAATCAAACAGACGAGGGGCAGATCAGAGGAAATCCTACACCATCGAATTCAAAATCAAAACTCTCGACCTCCTAGATGTCATGAAAGAGCTTAAGACCAAAAAGCTCTGGGAAAAAGTCGCAGAAAGGAGAGGAATAAGCAAGTCACTTGTTGTGAAATGGAATAAGGACAGACTAAAGATTCGAGGAGAACTAGCTCTGAACAAGACCAAGAAAAACAGGCGCCGCAAGACCTACTAGACTAAGGCGACAACTTGTGTCCGGTAAAGTCAAGGGCGAGAAGTTCCCTTTAGCAGCTGAACGTGTTGTTGTCGAGTTTAAGCTACGAAGGGCCAAGGGTTGTAAAATCTCCAAGCTTTGGCTGACAAAGAAAATGAAGGAGAAGATTGCAGTGTGTTACGGAAAAGAGGAAGCAGCAAAGTTTAAGGCGAGCGACAACTGGTTTCAAAGGTTCAAACAGCGCCATGGCATTGCACTCCGGAAAAGGTCAAACAAGAAAAAGTGCTCAGCCAATGATGGGAGGGAGACAATCCAACGCTTCCATAGGAACCTGAGAAAGGCCCTAAAAACAAGTAGACGTCGAAACAACGCTTCGTTAGATACCAAACATGGACGCTGGTTACCACACAACAGATATAATATCGACCAAGTGCCCCTCCCATTTGTTATCGATCAGGATAAAACATATGAAGTCAAAGGGAGTGAGCAGGTGTGGGTTTCTCAGCCTTCTAGTGGCCTGGACAAAAGGCAAGCTACATTGCAGCTATGCATCCGTGCTGAAGGGGAACAGAATGTCAAGCCTGCCATTGTTTTCAGGGGTAAAGGAAATGTGCGTGCTGATGAGAAAGCAGAGTATGATGATAGTGTAGATGTGTATTTTCAAAGCTGTGCATGGATGGACTCAACAATCAACATGCAGTGGGTAGCAAAAACACTTGTCCCAGGTGTTGGAAAGTCTGCAGAAGAGAAAGTAATCTTCGCAGACAATGTAACATTCCAGCAAGATAAACAATTCCATGATGCATGCAGACATGAGCTGAATGGAATTGTTTATCTTTTGCCAGAGAACCACACTGACAAGATCCAACCCATTGATGCTGGGTTTGGGAAAATGTATAAAACAAAAATCGGAGAAGAGATGGATAAGTGGCTAGAGGAGGAGGAAAACTTGGAACTATGGCACGACAAGCTCAGTGCAAGGCAGAGGAGGATCCTCATGACAAAGTGGGCGGGTGCGGCTTGGAGGGAACTAGTCAAGGACCAGGCTTTTGTTCAAAAACTATTCCAGAAGACAGGATGCCTGATGACAATCGATGGGTCTGATGATGAAATGATAAGGCCACAAGGACTGGAAGATTATTCATTTTAAATTGCTACACTACTACAGTAACACAGGAAATAGGTTGCTTTACATTTGTGCTTTGGTCAAAAACAATAACTTATAAAGACCAGAGGCCATAATATTTCTTTTGGTCAATTCTAAGTGCAGCTAATACCAGGCAAAATATGTAAATAGATATGTTAATGTTCTTGAGGGTGCTGTTGGTGCGGGAGGGGTTGGGTTTATTGAATAATAAGCTGATTTGCCGTTTTATGTTGTAGCTGGATTATTATTTTTTTACACAAAAATAAGAACCTATTTAAGAACCTAATTAGCCTAAAATTTTGTTAACCACCATTTAAACAAGAACCTGTTTAGGCTAACTCCCAAAAATGTAGGTTCTTACTCGTGGGTTTCTACTGTACCTGTAGTCTGATACATGTATTCACTAGGTAATATACTGTAACAAGATGAATAACATAACAGAAAATGCGTGTTGATTTTATTACAGACGTTTATATAAGGATCCAACAGAAAGTGCTTCTGGCAGTATCCAAGCTTGTTCCCAGTACTCTTTCCACTTTCTCTTTCTGAACAGGACTCAATTTAAATCAGCGTTTAGCTGAATTGGGCTACCTTGTATAAATATTAAATCAATAAAAAAACAATATTGCACCAGGACTGAGTGGCAAGAGTACTGGGAACGAGATTTGCCAAATAACTCGCAATAACGCGCTTCATCTATAACGCGGTCTCCACTATGGACCGCAACTATCACGCTATAGCGAGGCTCCACTGTAGGTAGAGATGGCCTATTATTTCCTCCCTGGGCACCTATGTGTATGTGTGTGTGTGTGTGTATATATATGTATATATGTACTGTATGTATGTATGTATATATATATATATATGTGTGTGTCTGTATCAATGTCATGTGTGTGTGCACTGGTGCACCTATTACTTTACATACATTTTAATATTATGTGCAAGACTTTTGGCCTGAGGCAATATTATACATTTTCAAATAATTATTGTTCCATTTTCCATTTTAGAAGCTTTTGACATTGCTGAATATTTCAACAGGCAGTTGACTGGTGACTCAGAGATGCTGTCCATCAACAGGGACACCCTTTGGGCAGAGGCCTTCATATTTTACAAGGGTGGAATAGATGGGAAAAAGCCATTGCGTGTGTGCTTTAGTGGCACAAATTGTGAAATTGGTCAACACCAATGCAGGTGGGCCAAGAAGGGAATATTTCCAGCTGTTGGCAGACCATATGACTTCAGAGGCATTTGGTTTCTTTGAAGGCAGTTCACCAAACCTTTTACCAGTCATGAAAGGACCACCCTTGAGGCTTGGTCATTTCAAAATACTTGGCACCATGATTGCTCATTCAATCCTGAATGGAGGGATAGGTAATTAACTTTATACACTTTGTTTAGTAATAGTTATATTCTCAGATCTGTTATTCTCCATTTGTGAGGTGTTACGCTACATTCTGAGATGTTACATTATGTTCTACAAAGGTTGCTACATACGTACATACAGGTCCTTTGTTCATGTTCTATTGAACCATTTTGAAACATATTTTGGTCGTTTAGCAATAATATTCCATCCAGTACATTTCTATTATTTCCACACAGCACACTTTCTGTTTATAATAATTTATACAATTTTATTTATGTTCAGGATTCCCATATTTGGCTTGGCCTGTTTTTGAATACATTGCCACCCAAAATGCAGAATCCTGTCTTGCATTTTGTAAACTCAAAATGGTTCCAAATAAGGAGAAAAGAGACTTGGTCGAAGAGGTCTGTACTAAGATAATTTTATTTTGTATCGATAGTTATGTATAATTGCATGTAAAATGTGATCACCAGCTTTTCCTCTCTTACAATGGCAATTGCCACAAAAATGCCAGCCTGCGGTCATTCATCTGTATAGCAGGGTTTCTTTCAGAAAATATAATGGGGGGGGGGCTTCGAATGCACCACAAACTATTAGACGGGTCCGGGGACGATATACAGGAACATTTGTAATTTTAGAGTCTCTGAAATAGCATTTTACGTTTTCCTGAATTTTAAGACAGATCTAAGGATAGGACAGATATGAAGGATACATAATGTCAAACAAATACTCAAATACATGATTGAATTCAGAATTCAAATTGTATATTAAATCAGTTTTTAAATTGGGGTTTCAAATTTACAGGGGGGCAAATGCCCTCAACCACATTCAATTTCATTGTTCAAAAGTAGATTTCTACAAGCAGCCAAGAAGAATTTCGACAGTTGGAGAACCGACCAGATGTCTTGAAGTACACTTTTAATGCAGGTTCGTAAAACATGTATACACTGTCACAATTTTTCAACTGGTCTTGGAGTGAGAATGGACAATTTGCAATATTGACCTGTCACAGACTGATTGTGATCATTCTATTATTTGTTGAGTACAGTATTGAATTATAATCCAATAGGAATCACATTCAGTGGTGCCATTGGCTTTGAAATAGTGGGTTGAACTGAGTGATGATATCATATCATTATGGTACTTTCACAAGAAAATTACTGATATAAATATTAGAGTGTAAACAGACTACTATAAAATCACGTTAAAAACTAGTTTCCTAATTTTAAAATATTATAAAAAAAAATATTGGCCTTATGAGAAATTGGGGCACATCCCGCAATCCATCATTGGTGACACCCCTGTTTACACCAAGGTAATAAATAGTATGTACTACATTATAATAATGTAAGATTTGTCTGAAAAGATACAGTACATTCACAATGCAATTATAAAATATGTATTTATTTGCATATGTTGACGTAATTGGGATATCATACACATAATCGAGGTATACACAAGAAGGCATTTAGTCTCTGATTTGAAAAAAACTGAGAAGTGTGTTGAAAAACGAGGCGATAGCCGAGGTTTTTAACAGAGGTGTTTTAAAATCAGATATATAATAAATGTCTTTCGAGTGTACATGTATGATATAGCTTCTCAAACAAACCAGTATTTTAAGATAAATTTGAGGAGAAATTTGGCTTAATTTATGGATGTTTATTACCATTATTATTTACCAACAACATCTCGATTATGATTTTCCTTTGTGTTTTCCTCATGAATTATAATGAGTTTGAGAATGTCATTTCAAACAGGCTGGACTGGCATTATTACCTTTCCTGAGCAGGAACAACTGGTTGCAACCCTGCTTCTCCATGAGATAATATGGAAAAGGGAAACTGCCATCAATCATCTCCTTCAACGGCTGAAGCTGTTAAACGTGCTGGACATGATACAGACGTTCCCAGAACAGTTCCAAACATTTTTTGTCTATAACGATGTTGTGTTAACTGCGAGTGTTCTTAAAGAACACATGCACTTCAATGAGGCATCCAATACCTTTGATGAAAGGGCGAAAGATTTTTTCTCAAGATACATGGATGAGAATGTGGCAATCTCATATGGAGAAGGTATTCTTACAAGCACAGTAGTCTTATGGGTGTGCTGTAGCCTGTTTAGATTTTTCCAGGGCCCCTGACAGCCACCATGAATTAAGGTGGCTCGACATAAGATTTTGATACAATAAGATTTTCATTGACACAATAAGATTTTGGATATTACAGATCCAGAGTGAAAATATTGTGTTCTGAGGATATGCTTCCTTTCAAATTTTGTTATTTTTTGTAACATTCTGTTTGTTGCTATGCCAAAGAATTTTACCTGGATTTATTTGGTTGAAATTACCATTATTGATCCACCTTAAATTGGATAAAATTCTTTTGGCCAATAGCATAATCAGAAATATTATGACATGTATTTTAACCTGTCAATGAAGAAGGGTACACCAGGGCTCCAAACTCTGGTGATTGACATAATTTCTTTATTAAAATCATCATTGTTTTATTATCATTTCATATTAGAGTTCGAAAATAATGGTCAAAATTACCCTGACTAAATACATATTTTCCATTAAAATATTTAACCAATGCAGAGATTTAAAATGTGAATTTAAGACATTTGTTCATACAGTCCTTTTGGACAAATAATAATTTGGTTGGAAATTGTTTAACTAGGCCCAACCGTTACTTTAGACTATGATAAACTGGAGTGCCCCATTCACCTTTGATAGCATAATAACTACAGACTATATGTTGACTTTTAACCCTTTCCAGACCGCGCAGGTAAATTAGAAAAACAAACTAGTCATGTTTTTACTTTATCAGGCAAGAAGTTCAAACGATGCAAAGCCATAGTGCAATTTGCAACTGGTCAACAGACCCTGGCTACCATCCTCTTGCACAAGATAAGTGTTGGATTCATTGAGGACAGTGCATTGAGCAACCCATCAGCTAGCACTTGCACACTAAAGCTGTTTCTCCCAACTGGACATGAAACGTATGAAGACTTTGCAAAGAACACGGATAAAGCTTTAGAATGCGAAGCATTTGGGTACCATTGTTTCTAGCTACTGTCAGGGCCATTTTAGACACAAGTAAACAGATTTAGGCATTAATTTTACTGTTTGAATTTGCACTTCACACGTTTCAAGAAACTGTGTAGATCCACCTTAAGGGAAAAGAATTGGAAATCAATGATGTGGGTTGGGACATCCAGCTTTCCAAATATAAACACCCTGAACTTTTTTATTGGGGTTCTGCTGTTAATATTGTTATTTTGCTATGTACTTTAATTCCAGGAATTGGACTTCCAGTAGATGTGTGTAAATATGTAATTTGTCTTATTTGAAAGAACTTTTAAAACGATAGAGTAACTTCTTTTGAAGATTTTCGTTTCTTCACTTTCTTTTTGAGATATATCAGTTTGTTTGATATGCAAATGTCCGGAATTTACGTCACACATACATAAAAAATGAAATGTATACATAGAAATGTGTGTATCTCTTTCATTATCGAACGAGATCCTTTAAAGTGCCTATACAGCCCTTTCGTTTTTTAGTTATCTGCATAGAGGATAGAAAAATAGCTGATAAGTTATTTTACAGTTTTTTATTTGAACTTTTCGTTCAGAAGATATTTTGCATCCAAATTAAGAAATGTAAGCAAATTCCGATTAAAAACCGAAAACGTATTTCTGCCAATTCTGGAGTCTGGAAACTAGGTTGTGACGTCATTTAAGAGATGAGTCGAGGATCTTCCCAGCTTCGTAAACAAACGAGCTCGATTATACTATAAAATTTATCGTTTATGTTGAACTATTCAATCATGCCAGACAGATACGCAGTGTATGGATGTTCTAATGAAGCGAATTTGAAATAAAAATATCTGTCCATCGTAATCTTTACTTGAACGATACCTTACTTGAACGATATGCGGACAGTAAAGATGAATATTACATAGAGAATTTGCAGTGTGTTTTATTTAATACAGTGTTTGCAAGTTCCCCAAGGCAAAACAAACATTCGTCTCTTAAATGACGTCATAGTGTGGCTCGTTCCAGGCCTTTCTAATTTGCGGCTTTTTGATATAAATAGCAATGTTTAAAGAGTGATATCTTCCAAACGAAAAGTCGAAATTAAAAACTATAAATTAACTTATCAGTTATTTTTTCATCCTCTATACAGATAACTAAAAAATGAAAGGGCTGTATAGGCACTTTAAAATCAAGAAGTTTGGAGTTGTGGGAGAAACTCTGGACATTTGCATATCAAACAAACTGATATCTCGCAAAGAAATGAAAATCTTCAAAAGAAGTTACTTTATCATTTTAAAAGTTCTTAAGAAATGTTTTGTTAGAATTTTCTAGAAAATCACAAGATAAATAAGACTGCACTATAGTCTGTATTGTTGTTAAGTCTGTTCAATAAGAACAAAAGCTCCTGCTTTTATCTGCCCTGTAATGGTGTGGTGTACAGTGTAGTGTAATCGTACTGTAATAACATACAGTAATGACAATCAACACAACAAAAATTGTCAACTAGTTTAGCACTATATACAAGCAATAATCATTACAACTACAAAATGATTCTTTAAAACAGTCAATCTTGTACCCACGCTCTCTCCTTTGTAGAGATTTTGAAAAACATTAAAATATGTTCAAATATTCAGGATGATTGGCTATCATAACCAAAAAGGGTTTTCTTGAAATGTTATAATTAAAGTTAACAATATGAAATAATTAAATAAACATGCAAATAAAATTATCTGGCTAAATAAAATGGTTATAGTAAGTGTGCCATTACCTCTTAATGGGTCAGTGTGAAAACAAGAATTTAAAAGGTTCAATACTATCAAAATCATGCTCGAAAAAGAAATCTTGTGAGCCAGAGATCTTCAAATTCTATTTGTGAGGTAATCCCCAACAACATTCATAGTTTTTGAACAGATCTTTTCCTTTCTCGTGACTCTGCCATTGGGTTGACGACATCTCTTAATTCAGCCATTACATTGTCTGGAAGAAGAGCATCGATAGGTGATACTTCAACAAAAGGGAGTGCACTTGGGTTGCTCAAAAGTTCCTGAACTGAGCTCATAGGGTAAGGCGATGAATAAGTGATAGAATGGTGAAGCTCAGTTAAGTGACGGAATGCAAACATTAGTTGCCGTGGGGTTAATGAGCCTTCGGTGGAATGTTATGGCAGTTATGTGCGTTAACAAAATCTGTCAAAGTTTTGTTAATTCTTGGCAGATAAACATAATGTAAACAAAACTTATCCGTTCGATTTGTAATGTTTAGCTTCTCAAATTCTAGCTCTCTGAAGATTTCAGCATAGTAGCGGTTACTTGAATATTCATATCACCATTCAGGCGTTCAACCCGCTGCTTCTGTACGGATGGCCCAGCTATAACGCTACTGGGGCCATTGTGCTGTACCATATTCTGCCAGACCAGAACATTTTCACCACCATGATCTGTCCTAACTCGCAATGGTCTTCCATGTTTGTCAACTGCCGTAATAAATTTCTGTAAAACAGTTTCTGCTTTGTTATTATCAGATGTCTCACCAAAAGTGATAAGTCTGCTAAACCCGTCAATAGCAAGGTGAGTTACAAAGCCCCACTTTACAAGTTTGTGATTACCATCTATATGCCAGACATAATTAGTGCAAGGTGTCTCATAAACCCTGGCACGAAAGTTTCTTGAGCTGCGTGTTGAAGGACCTTGTGCATCTACACCATGTATTGCCTCTCTTAGTCTATTTCTCTGCACACGAATATTTCTAGCTTGAAGGTGGCCCATGATATTTATTTCACCAGCATTGGGATGTGATATTTTAATTTCAGAAATTATTCTATCAAGTTCTGCATTGGTAATATCATTGAATCGACTTTAGTAATCGATACCTGCATCACTAAGCAGCTTGTATACAGTCGGACGACTAACACCAAGGCGTGCACCCATTTGAGTCGTCGAGAAACCCAATTCAAACATCTGTTTGACCTGTTGTTCTGTTACAGCAACCTCGGGTCTACCTACCCTGATATAATGATATTGCCTATAAATGGCTACCGTGTATAAAGATTTATTATTAAATAAATAAATAAACATCAGGCAGTTCTAGTGCAGGCGACACTTAAGGCCCCTACACGATAAGATTCATCGTATACGATTGTCATTCTGGCGTACGTTGTTGTATACGATTGTCGTACAAACTGGCGTTTGCACACAACATAATTCTTGTTTATGATTCGATGACGAATGTTGACACGCGTGTACAGTTTATTTATTTCGATTCGCCATTAGTAAATTAACATATAAAATATAAGTCTGGCAGGGATACCACTACAGCTTACGCCAATTACTGTGGCCGCGTGTATAATTAAAAAAAAAGTTTAAAAAATTGAGGTTATATTTACATAAAACTAAGGTGAAAAGAAAAGTCTGTAGCAAAAATCAACAACAACAAGTGAGAGATTTCTCGAGGCAACGTGCCAAGTTTGGTAAGTTACATTGATGAGGAACAAAATTTATCACTTGGGTTGCTTGTTTGATCACATACACCAAGATAAGAATCGTATACGACAAATCGTATCGTGTAGATTGGCCTTAAGAATATCTTTTTTTCTTACCTTCGTGTTGGTGCATCAACAGGGAAAATATCCGCCATATCGCTTCCATCAGAGTCATCAACTAAATTCTCGACTTGATCCGCCATATTTACGGCCATGAACGTTACTTGAGCGACCCCCCGGTCCCATACTATCGTTTCCAGTCTTTTTATAATTGTCCAGCATTATTTACATTTGGCTCGAGCAAATTATTTAACGAAATTCCATGGTTTACTAAACCATCCTGGGATTATTTATAAACAATCCATGGATTATTTAACAAATAATCCAAGGTTTTCTAAACCATCTATAGATTATTTATAAACAATCCATGGATTATTTAACAAATAATCCAAGGTTTTCTAAACCATCTGTAGATTATTTATAAACAATCCATGGATTATTTAATAAACTAGAAATTACTATCGCAAGGAAAGTGCTGCCTCAAAGGCCATTGCATGGGCAGTGTAGTCAGTTTTGATGAAATTTCAAAGGTGAACCCTGGGATTGATTCAGATTCTATAAATTGTAACGGACATGTTAATCAAGAATGATATAGATTGTAGAGTCAGCACGTAGGTCTCATGTTGTACATGTAGTTGGTGTTTGGTTTGCATTTGGCAGGTATATAAAGTTATTGAAGTGACAGTGAGTGGAGCGGAAAACATGCACTTGATTGCATTTCAAAATTGTCTTTAGAGTCGTGGCAGAACCCTGATACAGTACAAGCAAGTACCGCTACCTCGAAGGCTGTGTGAGTGCGTTCGAAGCATGTACGTGAACGGATTGGAAAGGGGGAATGGAGATGTTATTGTGAAGTTCTATGACAGCGATATTATAGGCTCGTAACTTATTCCGGTGTCCCAGCGGATAGTGTCCCACCGGACATTATCCGCTAGCGAAGTGTCTCCCCGGACAGTAAATGTTAAAAAACACTATATCCATGTTTATAACTATCCGCGTTTAAAAATGCAAGAGGTCATAGTGCGATGTTAAATGCTTTAATTATTTGGAAACTTGATTTGAGACTTTACAGTACAGAAGGTTGTAATTGTATACTGGAACGGGAACGGTAAAATGGTGTCAAATTGAAATGAAACTATAGTTGAAATTGGAAGCCATGAGTTCCTCCAATATGGAGTCAGTTTATGAAGTGGTAATATCTGTTGCTTTAGATGTGTTTGGAGCGAATGTAACTTTAATTTGCTTGTTGGCTTGCAAGATTGCTCGTGAATATGGCAAATAATTTCGTTTGCGAATTACTCGCACTCAACTCGAATAGATTCGAGTCAACTGAAGTGCGACGGATAAAGCCGTTGACGAATCCTACTCGCACTTGACTCGAATAGATTCGAGTCAACTAAAGTGCGACGGATAAAGCCGTTGACGAATCATCATACTCGCACTTGACTCGAATAGATTCGAGTCAACTAAAGTGCGACGGATAAAGCCGTTGACGAATCATCATACTCGCACAATAACTCGAATAGATTCGAGTCAACTAAAGTGCGACGTATAAAGCCGTTGACGAATCATCATACTCGCACTTAACTCGAATAGATTCGAGTCAACTAAAGTGCGACGTATAAAGCCGTTGACGAATCATCATACTCGCACTTAACTCGAATAGATTCGAGTCAACTAAAGTGCGACGTATAAAGCCGTTGACGAATCATAATACTCGCACTTAACTCGAATAGATTCGAGTCAACTAAAGTGCGACGGATAAAGCCGTTGACGAATCATCATACTCGCACTTAACTCGAATAGATTCGAGTCAACTAAAGTGCGACGTATAAAGCCGTTGACGAATCCTACTCGCACTTAACTCGAATAGATTCGAGTCAACTAAAGTGCGACGTATAAAGCCGTTGACGAATCCTACTCGCACTTAACTCGAATAGATTCGAGTCAACTAAAGTGCGACGGATAAAGCCGTTGACGAATCATCATACTCGCACTTAACTCGAATAGATTCGAGTCAACTAAAGTGCGAAAGATAAAGCCGTTGACGAATCATACTCGCACTTAACTCGAATAGATTCGAGTCAACTAAAGTGCGACGGATAAAGCCGTTGACGAATCCTACTCGCACTTAACTCGCATCTATTCATTAGAAGTGCGAGTAAAGTGCGACGTCGATCTAAAGTTGGCCGTATACTTCCTCACTGAAGGCAGAACAGATCGTTCAAATTTCCCAGCGTTGACAAGTTCCGAACGGCGAAAGGTAGAAGTTTTACACGTGTATTAAAGTTCTACGTCACAAAACGTCATAAAATGGAACAAATATCCCGACATCTCGACAGAGGGCAATTTACACAAATCGAGATTGCGTTGACTATAATAGGTCCGCGAAGAGATCTGGGTACGAGGACACAGAACCCAAGTCAAGATTAGTGTGCTGCCTACGGCAGCAATAATACTTTTGTGTTAAACAATCCACGGATTGTTTGTAAACCATCTATAGATTATTAATAATCTATGGATTGTTTAACTCAAATAAAACATGGTTTGCAAAAAACGGATTATATAGCTAAATAATGGAAAATACACACATTTTTTAGCTAAATAATTTGTTTACATTTGGCGCCCCATATCCAAACGCGTTCGGAACTCGTTCCAAACGCGTTCGGAACGCCATTGTGGCTTCGGTTGAAACATTCGTCGGAAATTTTGGTTTAGCTTCGTTAATCTCCGACTTTAGCCAATTGTCATAACTAAAATCGTTGTTGGAGTGCTTGCGGTATATAGTTTATTAAACGAGATTAAAGGAGAAAGCACATTAAATTGCCGTCCTTTGAAAGGGCGATTTTCCTCAAGTTTATAATGAAGCCTTTTATTTCAACACTATTAAAAATCATATCGTTAAACGGGAGAGTAAATAAAGACTACCGCGGAAGTCTTCGCCGTTGTCACATTCAATCGCTGACGATTGATGCATGAATATTTGCAAAGTGCTAGGTCCTAAGTTTATCTATAAATATATTTATAGTAGTCTAGAAAAATACTGAAATAACTGTATGTCGTTTATATATGATTTGGTCGCTCACTTGTTGCTTTGATCCTTGCTGCCTCAAGTTAGCTTCCGCTTCGCATCATGGCATGTCGTGAAGCCATGTGTTCCGTAAAGAATATATATCAGACGTCAAAACAATAGTTACGAATTCAGGTCTGTGGTGTGTTGGGTTTGTTTGAAGAATGAAGATCTCTTGAGTATCGGGACACTCTTAATCGAAGAATGAAGCCGCTCGGCGCTCGATTAATTCGACGAGCAAAGATGAATTTCGAGGCGCATGTTGTCAAATTACATGGTAAGAAAGCCTATACAGTTCGCCGATATACACAGTGCTAAATTTCTGTGTCCGGTACATGAAGTAAGAGCTTAACGGCGAACTGTATAGGCTTCTTACCATGTAATTTGACAACATGCGCCTCGAAATTCATCTTTGCTCGTCGAATTCAAAAATAAACTATAGTTTTGAAGAGCGAAAACTATAGTTTTAAAAACTAAAGTATTTTGGAACATAATTTTAGTTTTTTTATAGTTTTTTGTAAACTATAGTTCTCATTAACTAAAGTTCTTTTAAACTATAGTTTTTGGTAAACTACATTTCTCATAAACTAAAGTTCTTGTAAACTATAGTTTTGTTACAAACTATAGTTGTTGACTTGGTTAATTATTAAATTAAAGTTTTACAAACTATAGAATCAAGAAACTATAGTTGCACAAACAATGCAAAGCTTCTATTCTATAATATACACACAAAAAATATATATTTAGAATTAGAATAATTTATAACTAGTATAACATTTTAAAATAAATAAATAACAAACAATATGAGTTTGGTGGTTCACTAGTACAATTTACACACTATTTTCATCGTTTTTGTTGGATTGTTCCTGCTTTAACTCAACACTGTTCTGTTTTTTCCACGCACTCTCCTCGTTGTTCAATTTAAACTTGATCGCTTTAATTACATCCTCCTCATACACAGGTCTCGTCATTTCTGAGTATTTGACAGACAACGAATGATCTAAATCAAAGAAAGTTATTAGCGAAAGTCAAATGTGACAAGGCATGTACATGTAAGTAGGATCTTCAAGTTGCCAATTGTTATTAGGTCAACTGCACCCAGGTTGGAGATCTTGGCAAGATCTTGTAAGATCTTGTAAGATCTTGCCAAGATCTTACCAAGATGCAAGATCTTGGCAAGAACTTGCCAAGAACTTGCCAAGATCTCGCTTTTCCTTCTATAGGCATTTAAGTTACAATATTTCTTGGCAAGATCTTGGCAAGATTTCGGCAAGATCTTGGCAAGATCTTGGCAAGATCTTGTGTGTCTAAGTATTTATTAAGTATTTATTATTATAAATGTATGAATAAAAATATATTTACAACACTTCCCAGGTAGGTCAAACCTGTAATTAAACGCCAATTGCAATACCTTTAGCGAAATTTGGAACAATCTTGGCAAGATCCTGCCAAAATCATGCCACAATGCCACAATCTTATCAAGATCATGCCACAATCTTGGCAAGATCCTGTCACAATCTTGGCAAGATCTTGCCACAATCTTGGCAATATCCTGCCACAATCTTGGCAAGATCCTGCCACAATCTTGGCAAGATCCTGCCACAATCTTGGCAAGATCCTGCCACAATCTTGGCAAGATCCTGCCACAATCTTGGCAAGATCCTGCCACAATCTTGGCAAGATCCGGCCACAATCTTGAAAAGATCTTGCCATAATCTTGGCAAGATCTTGCCATAATCTTGGCAAGATCCTGCCACAATCGCGACAAGATCCTGCCACAATCTTTGGTCTTTGTTGCCTCATTGAACAAATAAAATAGGAAATCGTTTATAACCCAACTAATTAACCCAACTAATTAACCCAGATATGTGCAGTTGAAACATGGAGTTTATTATATGGATAAAAATTACACACACATACACACACACACACATATATATATATATATATGGATATATATATATGGATATATGGATATATGGATATAGCTAGATAGATATTTGTATATGCTCAGTACCTCAGTATAACCTTATGTACAGTGGATGTCTATCAGCAATCATCCTGACCCTGAATTTCTAGTCATACCTTGTGATAACATAACTGCCAAATGTATTTTGGTAGAAGTAAATGAACCTTTTGTGTTTGCATATTTATCACCAGTTATACAAACATGATGACTTCCTAGTAATCCTGAAGTAGCGTATGCCCTTACATCTGCATTATTAGGTAAATCAATATTGTTTTTGTTGATTGTGGTCACAACTTGTGAATACTGCTGAACCAGGGCAACATACAATGTTCCAATGCAGATAAGTACTTCAATTTCTCCATAGAAATATTCCATGCCAGATGTTATGCACTCTTTAAAAAACTGGACCAAGTTACTGCAAGAATTGCCTGCTCTCTTGTATGCTTTTGAATGGTAAACATCCCCATTTTGACACAGTAATCTTTCTGCAAAACTTGCAATAGTAGATGTATTCACATGCAACAACCCATCAGTTTCATGAAGGTTATTGATAGCATCAATTTCAGTGGACGTTAATGACCGATTTAAAAGAGGAGCAGAAAAGAATGTTGATTTTGACAACTGTACCCAGTTAGATCTACAAGATTTACGATATAGTACATGATTAATTGTTGTTATTACCTTATCTAGCAGTTTTAAACTATTAAATTAATAACAAATGGTACCTTGGCTTGGATAGAGACAAGCTTGCATAAATCTATTTAACCTCCTCACTTTCTTGTGATTGTTGAAGTTTCTGTGTAGTGGTTGCATCTGTTTATCGACAATATAGTTCTCTAAAATCTAAGACAGAATATGCTTTAAGTATTTTCATTTCCATTTAGTTTTCTACCATAAGGAGGTTCATTACAAATTCTGTTACAAAATAAGTATAACAATACCTGTTGTGGGAAACCACATGTATCCTTAAAACCTTTTAAAGTTTGACCAAGCATGGCTTCAAATGATGGCTTCAAATGAGAAGGCTGAATGTGTCCATAGTGGTCCCATTTCTTTTACCTGCTCAGCCAAATGAGTTAAATTATGGACATTGATCGTCTCACTTTGAGGTCCTGTGATATAATAAAAAATAGTAATGCAATACTTTATATAACTGTATAATATAATATTATAAGGATTCTGATCATTGATTATTATTGATGATTGGTCATTTAGCAATATTGGAAATCTGATGATTGTTTACAAAATCCTGTAATCAATATTGCAGAATAATTAAATCTCTGTAATTTGACTTTGAGCCTAAGCTACCAATGAATATTAAGCTCATTATGAAGTAATATTCTCCAGCAATGCAATTTAAGTTGGCAGAATCAAAGAGTGTTGACCAGTAATGTATTGTTATCGACATGCAAATATTTGTTGGATATTTGTTTTCATAAATCTTGTCAAGCTGTCACCTCCTACTCAATCATCCTCGTATGCTCAGCACAATATCGTTGCATGGATGCATCATGTGCAACTGATTATCTTTTATCATCAGTTGGTTATAGTGCCAACCAATTCCAACTGATGATCGATTATGAAATTACAATCAACTCCCACAGGGAGTTGGGGCCATCATTATGTATATATACTGACATAAATTATGATAATCAATTAGAAACATTTGCCATAAAGCGATTTCATAAGGCGACAAAAGGATTTAAGTATATCTCCAGCAAGGGTTCTTTCTTCACATGTTATTTCCTTTTTTAATAGTATCCATAATGCAGTAGAAAGAAGGGCCAAATGATGGAAAATACATTGTCCACATTTCCCTTAAGCACTGGCAGTCCATAATATAGAAGGAAATGCTGTATTTCTGATGCTATAAATAATTAAAGTAGACATTCATTTAGCATCCAACCTAACATATAGACATTACTTTTAATTTTATGAATTACATCTCCAATTGAGATAGAGCAACGTTTTTAGCCAAAGACTGATTTGGTATCTGCAGTTTTTCAATGCACATTTTCCAAGGTCATTAAAATTAAGTACTGTACCTTTCCAATTTTTAATATCATCAAGGGATCGTGGCTTTCTATCCATGTCATGAGGAACTGAAATTGCTTTTATTTTTTCATTTATGGCTCTTTGTGGGCGATCTTTATTTCTTGAATCCAACATAGCCTTGACAATCCATTTTCCTGTTCCTGTTAAATCCAATCAAATTACTGTAAACATAAAATCTAACTAATTTAGAGTTGCATATTATACTGTATACAAATGGTTTATTTTCGAATATTTTTAGAATATAATTATACTTCATTGATGATCGAAATTAAATTGTCTGTATCTTTGACTTTTAATTCTTGTTACATAGTATAGTTAGACCATTTTGATTTGCATTTATCACTTTATTACCTTTTAACCATATACATTTCACGTTTGTAAATAACAACTTTCATGTTTGTAAATAACAACTGTTATATATGTGTGTAACCTGTTATTTTTAACCTGTTATTTAACATGGAATTAATGTACATGTAGTAATATGATACCTTGAAGGATGCAATGCATGTAGTCAATGGGACAGTCATTTGGAATTGTCAAGTGATTATGAAGGATAGAAAAACCCTTCACACCAAAGACCTAGAGTATTAATTATTTAAAAAGGCAAAGATTAATTAATAATATAAAAATTTGAATTTTGACCTTGACTTTTTACTACCACACAAACACTCCATACTGAAAGTCGAAGATCCTGAACAATATTTTCAACATAATGTAGATTGGTCATATCTGGATATACATTTTGGATATCTTTTGGGCACAAAGCACAGTGCACACCCCCCTGCATATTACAATTAATATGTTGTATGTTTTGTTACTTATTTATGTATTATTATCCCTAAGATGAAATTTACTTACATCAGTGCCAAACTGGCTAGCTAGCTCAGCATGAC
>JAYKKM010000260.1:1867500-1882761 GCA_035772405.1 Chrysogorgia sp. JL179-B06
TCCTCTATTGGTAACCAGTGAAGTTGCCTAAGCACAGGTGTGATATGGTCAAATTTACGTTTATCCACGACGAGACGCGCTGCACAGTTTTGTACAAGTTGCAACCGATGAATTAGAAATTTAGCTAAGCCATACAGCAGCGAATTACACATATCTAATTTGCACGTGACAAACGCATGTATAAGAGTCTTAACATTTGCTTCACTTAGGTAAGATCTAATTTTAGCAATATTTCTTATATGAAAAAAGAAGATTTGCATATGGCAGAAACTTGTTTTTCAAGTTTCATGCTGTTGTCAAAGACAACACCAAGGTTTCTAGCAAACGCAGACGGTATCACGTGATCAGCACCTATTAATAAAAAATCAAGATCAGGGCGTGGTCGATGGTGAGCCCCAATAACCAGAACCTCAGTCTTGTCATTATTGAGCTTTAGATTGTTACAAAGCATCCACTTATTAATATCTTTAACACATTCCTCAATACTAGTGAGTGAGGACTGTTTCTGCACATCAGATGTAGATTTAAATGACAAATATATCTGAGTATCATCAGCATAAAAATGAAAGCACATATTATGGTGTCTAACGATATCACCCAGTGGCGAAGTATATATAAGGTACAGCAGAGGACCCAAAACTGAGCCCTGTGGTACGCCACAAAGCAAATCGCGACTCGACTTGGCATCACGTATCTTGACAAACTGTTTCCTGTTGGAGAGATAAAATTCAAACCAAGATAGTGCATGGCCCCTTATACCGAAGCGACTAGATAACCTTTGTAATAATATCACATGATCGACAGTATCGAACGCAACAGATAAATCTAACAATAACAAGATGACCGCACATTGGTTATCAATCGCCCTAAGAATATCATTATGTACCTTAAGCAAAGCAGTTTCAGTGCTATGTAGTGACTTATAGGCCGACTGGAAAACCTCGCCGAGGTTATTATCTAAGATATATCTTTTTTAACTGGAAAGCAACAGCCTTCTCAGTTACTTTTGAAATAAATAAAAGGTTAGAAACAGGCCTAAAATTACTAAATTCTTAACTATCATAATTTTGTTACATAAACACATCTTATCAAGATCAAAGTGACATATGGAAGAGTTGTATACCAATCATTATAATTTCTATAGTTCTTTACAGTAAGAGAGTTTATTTGAACTGAATTTTTTCACTGCACAAAACACTTTGTGCTATCATACACAATGACCTTCTTCACAATGTTTACCCTGGATTGGTGCAAATTAATTTTTAAGTTAGACATGTTGTATCTGACTCATACCCAGTCGTCTCTATAATAATAATAATTAATTAATAATAATTTAATCATTTATATTTCACAGATTACATAAACTGATCAAGTGCGCATTATATGTAATTGATTACGATGTATAAAGATATAAAAATACTAAGTGAAAGCTAATTTTAAAAATAAGTCTTAAGTTGTTTTTTAAAAGTGTCAACTGAATTTAGTTGGCGAAGTTCTTCAGGAAGAGAATTGCACAGTTTTGGCGCACCCACTATCGTCTGAGAATGGGGTTGGTTACCAAATTGGGGTAGGGGGATGCCTGATGGGGTTCCCACACCTTCAAACTCCCCCTAATAAATCTAATGTACTGCAAGATCTTAAAATATAGGTTTTGACAATGTTAGAAAAGTTTTAAAAATATTATAATTTTTTTAAAATTTTAGTTTCATAATGGTATTAACTTGATGAATATTAGTGCCCCTCCTAAACAGCCAGGAAAGTGTGCTCTTCAACTGCTGAACTGTTCATTCAGTAATGAAGAGATGGGGAATGGTATTCTCATGGAGACACGAAGGTCATCAAGAACCCCACTTGACAAAGAACGGGTAACAACATTGTTTGGTATGTATTACATATACTGAGCATTATGGATTAAGTATTATACTGCATAGTTCATGTTGTAGTTAGTAACTTAACTCTTTCACGACGGCTGAAAAACATCAAAAATTGAACGACCACGTTGTTCTATTGATATCTCTTGAAATAACCATAACTGTTACGAAAGCTATACATTTTCTGCAAGCCCAATAAACCGGCTTAGCTTTTACTTGTGCTTTTAAATTTCCCGAACAAAACACATTATGTTAATATAAATTAGCATTAATTATGATAAATCAGGTTGAAAAATTTACATTTTTCTAGAAAAGGCCATCTTGCACGCCCGCGTTGCATCTTGAAAACTCAAAATGCCACCAATCGCAGAGTTGTTTATGAAATCAAATCAAACTTGGCGTGTGCGTGGATTTCATGTTCCTGGCGCTTGTCGAATTTCAATTTTTAATCTTGCGTTACCGTGTGCCGTGTTTTTCGATTGACGACTTTGCGGGTCTTCAATGACCCGTTTTAACTGCGCCGGTCGGGAAAGAGTTAATATACAATGGCCGATATTTTTTCGCATCGATCAATTTTATATTTTCGCCTGAATTTTTCATCATCGTTGTAAGTCGGCTAAACAACACACATATCAAATTTTAAGCCAATTTGGTGAATTATTTCCTACATTTCTAAACACGGTGAATTTTGACCTTTTTGACCCACATGCATAGAACGTATTGTCTTTGTAGTGTACAGATAACTTGCGTATATATTTAAAAGTATGAGCTCCAGTGCGGGTGGACCAGTGCGGGTGGGATCTCTGCAGAGACTCTGCTTCGGGTAATCCTTACATAATTCCTCTCATTGAGGGGGGTAGGGGGGAGCAGAGAAGGGGTTCATTTTTGCTCACTGACCATTTTTTTGCTTTGTTAAACTGTATTTACATTGATTATTTTCAATTCAACAGATAATAAACTGCTTTTCCTTTCACGCTTTTTCTTCGATTATTTTCAATTTACCTATTATTGCTTATTAACTCTTTCACGACGGCTGAAAAACATCAAAAATTGAACGACCACGTTGTTCTATTGATATCTCTTGAAATAACCATAAATGTCTCGAAAGCTATACATTTTCTGGAAGCCCAATAAACCGGCTTTTACTTGTGATTTTAAATTTCCCGAACAAAACACTTTTTGTTAATATAAATTAGCATTAATTATGATAAATCAGGTTGAAAAATTTACATTTTTCTAGAAAAGGCCATCTTGCACGCCCGCGTAGCATCTTGAAAACTCAAAATGCCACCAATTGCAGAGTTGTTTATGAAATCAAATCAAAACTTGGCGTGTGCGTGGATTTCATGTTCCTGGCTCTTGTCGAATTTCAATTTTTAATCTTGCGTTACCGTGTGCTGTGTTTTTCGATTGACGACTTTGCGGGTCTTCAATGACCCGTTTTAACTGCGCCGGTCGGGAAAGAGTTAATAGTATTATACCTCTTATCGAGTTTTTAGAATTGTTCTTCTCTTCATAAAATTAGACTAAATTGCTATGAATTGCTTTTTCCAATAGCCAAAATTATAACCCACTTAATTCATTGTGTTCTCCATCAATAGTTTCTTCTTATTTTTGTTTAGATGTTTTGGATGCCAATTATGGTTGTAGAGAGAATCAAAAAGTGTCGTGCACAGATTGTGGAGGCATGCAATCAAAAATGTCGTGATGTAAATAGAAAATCAAAAGAAAGAAAGAAAGTGCTCCTAAACTTTAATTCAACTTTATTTTATATATAAACATTTTATCATTATCAATTGACGGTACCAAAAAAGATGGTGGCTGTACATTTACCAGAATACTTTGCAACTACCAATTTTAATCTTTTTGAAACATTATCTATTTCTACGAGATTCAATGTTTACTGTGCACTTAATTATGGTTAAATGTACCAGTCACCATCTTTTTTGGTACCAACATTATTATGTGTAGTCTGTGTGCTGTATCACACCATATACACGTTAGTTTTTCAATAAATAAACAAATTAAACCAATGTTTGCGTGTATGTATGGTAATTTAATTTGTAATTCTGTATTTTGCCTGTAAACAAGATCATATAAGAATCTTGGCAATATTGCATAAAATCTTGATTAGATTTTACAAGATCTTGCCAAGATGCCATAAGATCTTGGCAAGATCTTATATAATCTTGTCAAGATTGTGCAGGATCTTGCCAAGATCTTATGTAATCTTGCCAAGATTTTACAAGATCTTGCCAAGATTGCATAAAATCTTGGCAAGATTTCGTAAAATCTTGGCAAGATCATGTACAATCTTGACAAGATTATATAAGATCTTGGCAAGATCATCTAAGATCTTGCAAAATCTTGGCAAGATCATCAAAGATCTTGGCAAGATCTTGGCAAGATCATCTAAGATCTTGGCAACATCATGTGAAATCTTGGCAAGATCGTCTAAGATCTTGGGAAGATCAAGATCTTGTAAAATCTTGGCAAGATCATGTGAAATCTTGGCAAGATCGTGGCAATATCTTGGCAAGATCTTGCAGGATCTTGCATGATCTTGCCAAGAAATTAAACAAGATTTTGGTAAGATCTTGGCAAGATCTTGGCAAGAATCTTTCCAAGATCTTCAACCTGGGAATGTGACCTATGTAAAAATTATTTTACAGAGGCCGACAGATTTACTAGTTATGCCCACATGTCGTTTTTATAAGATTAAGCAGTCGCTCTATTGTACTTCGGCTTGTGTGGTCTATCTCATTTCTTGTAGGAAATGTAAATTGCAATAGGTGGGTTCTCCCTCTAATCAATTTAAGGTTAGATTTCGTAATCATAAATCTGCCATGATTACAGGTGAGAATACATGTGAGATAGCTACCCATTTTAGCAAGACCTCTCATGTTCTGGGGGATTTTGATTTTGTTGTTATTGAAAAGATTGTCAATACTTCTAGTTTGAATGTAAAGAAATTTTTACTAGATAGGGAGGCGTATTGGACTGCACAATTATGTACTTTGTATTTGCTCCGAGCTCCGAAATCTAATAGACACATTTTGAAATACTTAACAGAGAGATGTATGCTATATGTCATTAGAGATGTATGCTATATGTCATTAGAAAGCCCTTGAAAGCACACAATTGTGGTGCAAGTTTGAAGTTTGTAGCTATCATGGTGCATGTTTAGAATTTATAAAAAATATAATTTTGTTATTTGCTCAGAAATCTTTTGACAAATTTCAAAATACTTAACGGAGATATGTACTATATACCATTGGAAAGCCCTTGAAAAACCACAATTGTGGTGTAAATATGAAGTAGGAAAAATTTGAAAGTGTGTAATGTTTTGAATAAACACAGTTGGAATTAAATCCATGCAGTGCAAAATATATACCATTTGTTCTTTATAATACTGCAGAATGGTATGTACATTGGCAATTAACCTAAGGACCTGCAAACAGTTGAACATACAGTATGTATATTACCAGGGCAATATCTAGAAGAAAATGTTACATACATTTTACGAAAAATTTCGGTGACAAACTACAATGTACCGACAAACCTAGCAGAAGGAAAAGTGTGGGAGCAGCTGCCCCCTTTGGCTACGCTACTGGTATTCTGACTTCATTCATGAACAAAGGGTTTTTGTTTCTCTCATTCTGGAGAATATTTACAATGGTTTGCAAGTTTAGCAATTTTTAAGTAAACTTTTCTTGGAATTTATTGATACAACCTGTTGACACAACAACAAAGTGTTGGTGTACTGTAGGTTCCTAGTTGATCAGAAGTGTGTTTGACAGGACATATGACAGTCTGTCAATTCATTGAAGTCTTGAATTTTTCTTTTGATTTTTCTTAATCATTTAAGCTTGAAAATGCAACAGATGGTGCACTTGAAGGTATTTTACTAGATGAAAGCATTTACCCACTGCTTCAAGAAGTTGGTTACCAGGGAGTTGCAGGACGAGAAACGAAATCTTCAATAAAAACCCGCTTTTACGTAGCGACATGTACTACACAGTGTGTGTATATACATGTATGTATGTACAGTACAATATATGAATGTATCAGGGGCGTCCTAGGGGGGATTGGGGGGGACGAGTCCCCCACTTATTTTCAAGACCAATTTTGAGATTCTTCCAAATCCGGCGAGAAACGTTTGGGGGTATGTAGTGTAATGATTCAAAGTGCTCAGCTTGGGTTAGCACTACCTGAAACAACCAGAAACCATCGTACACATTTTATACCACAATTATCTATATGAAAACTATTATCAGAATTAACATAAAATACCAACAATTATGACGTCAAATACCGATGACATAATGATGACATCATATAACGATGACATCATTTTGTCCCCCTCTCCCAGGTCTGGCGACGCAACTGGAATGTATATAATATCTGTTCACGGAGAACAAAATCTCCATATATATGTACATGTAAAGTTTACGAAAACTATAGACTATTTCTTACTAACGTTTCACAATGTTTATAGAGCTGACTAACTCACTACTTAAATAAAAAATATCTGTATTTGTGCTAACTTCCTAATTATGCATAAACATTATCTTAATATTTAAATAATGCAATATAAGTTCTATTAATAAAATTTCCTATGCTTTCTTATTAATAATATCAGTAGTAGAAGCATGGTGCAAGTTTAATTCCATTTGTTGTTACAGGTCAATTTTCCTAAAAAATCAAGTTGTTGATATCTTGCCTCAGCTAGCCCATCTTGAAGGTTCTGAACACCTATGGTTTATTGCCATCCATACAACAGCATCCAAGTATTTGGGAACCTGTTTGTTTCTGGAAAAGGACCAGCAGTTACAGCCAACTCCTTAATTGAGTGTTTAGATACTGAATACAGTGAGAGCCAAGTGAAACGAGAAAAGGAAGCAGACACATACACATAAATGTGTGACTTTGTATATTGTGTTGAAATTAAAGGTATGTAGGAGTTAAAAAACAATCAAAATGTTACTTTCTTGACCAACTTGTCGTAAAATATAATATAAGGTTTTACCACTTTTATGTAGCATCAAGTAACATGTTTATTAATGTTATAGAAATACCAAATATTTGTGTCGAAGACATACTGCAGTGGTTAACTGGAGCAAGAAACATACCTACTCCAGGATTAAATGCCAGTTCCTCCATGGATGCCAACCTGATTGTAAATGTAGACCACCAACATCAACCTGTGACCTGGTAATTACATTACCAGTTCATTTGTCTACAGAAGATGGTATGAAGGAAATTATGACATCTGCTCTAATGGATTGCATTGGTTTTGGATGTTTGTAACTGTATGCATGCTATTTCTTTGGATTGTCTATTACTATTTATCTATGTTTTACAGTTATATAATGTCATCGTAACTGTCTGTATAACTTCCAATTGGTAACTGAGCTTTGACGTTTAACGGAACTGTTGAGTGTTGGTTATAGCAGTATAGATACAGTTTAGCACTCAGTGGTTGTTTTACACGTTGTTGTATTGAAGTTTTTGAAAACTAGTTATTTTGAACCCTAGTCATGCAGTTATTTGATAACTAATGACTTACAGTTAGTAACTTTATACTCTAACAAAACTCAGAAAATGAAATTGGATAGAAACCCTTAATGTTATTAGGATGATTTAAAATAAATCAATGTTTTAATACACTCATCATCAATATATGAGGTCCAAATGACAAAACCCGCCCTCTTGGGTAAACACTCAAGCGGCAGGCGATGACGCGAAACCAGGCAGGACCGGGCAAACCTCATTTGCAGCCCGCTAAAACCAACCAAGTTGAAATTTGAAAAAGACCAATATATGTCAGCCAAAAAAAAATATGTTTATGTTTAAATTTATTTGACCTTGTATATTGATGATAATTGATAATAACACGACCATTTGTCAGTCATATTGTTTATTTGTCACCCTCTTGTACCCTTTGCACCCTCACTCTCTGCTCGGGGCGCAAAATGTTTGCTATGCAGGGCACAAATAAAACAATATACAAATAAAACTCCTCGACAAAAACTCCGTAACTTCCTGTGTTTTGGAATTGGCCAAGGCATTATTGATCTATTTTTCGGTTCTAATCATGAATTCCTGTTGGCAAAATTGACCAATCCTGTTGTGCCTAGGCCCAATTCAAAACACAGGAAAGTTGTCAAACATTTCAAGCAAAGTTGATCAATATTTTGTAGGAACTAATAAAATTAATTGGTAATAGTTAGGAAATGAACTGTTCAAACATTTTTCGGAAATGCTTTCTATTACATCGACTGTATTAAGGGCATAAAGATAGCCCTAATTTTTAAGTCACTAAAGTAAGATTTTAGAACAGATATGTATCCGATGCTTCAGGTTAAATACCAAATATAAAAAAAGCTTTATCTCAAAATATCACTTCCACCAAGTTCACATTCAAATGACAATTTACAGTAAATTATAGAATAACTTATAATTTTAAACATGTTTCTTTTTCTTGTTCAAATTTCATAATTTGCCAAAGCATAGAGTTATATTAAATTTGCCAATTTGGTTCATATGTATATTTTAACATGGACTACGCAATTGTAATCAAAGCAATCGAAATAATTAAAATACTAAAGTGAACTATGAACAAAATCATGGTCATGTGATATAGACTAGCATCTAAATAGGGCATATAAACGACAAATATAACCTTTACCCTCCATTCTTCAAAATCAACCAGAATATCAGCCAATATTAAAACACGTCCGTATTGCTCGATCGCTCGTCACGTAGAGTAAACGATTGAATGATGACCGAATTCTCGCATAAAGCTTTGGTCTATATTCGTCCTCTCCAAACGAGAAAGCCGACATAGTTACTCCTTCAAGGGAAGAAAATCGATCGCTTCTCGGACTTATAGTTGTTGCTGCCAATGGGTACGCCCATGTTATCATTTCGAGAAGAGCTTAATTTGGATGCTCACGCTATCGCGCAGTAGATAACTTTCATTCCAATCCGGGGGAATGAACGATAGCTAGAATTAAATAAATTTCGATATAATAAAAGATGAAAAACACCTAGATTTGATACATTTGGTAATTTCCTAAACAGAGAAAACACTATTTAGATATCCCATTGATTTTTCAACTGATATTAGTCTTTCTAGATTCCGAAATACCACAAGTTTCCATATTGCTATATTTAATCACCTCACCCCGGAACGTGGTCAAATTGTTTAAACACCTTATGCCTGGTCTCGCTGTCTTACAAAAACTTTGCACCTAAAACTCGCAAGAATCACAGATCATTAAAACACACAATTGCCTAATCGGCAACAAATTAAATTTAGGTATAAATCAAAGAACTCAGGAGGTTTGATCAGTGTGCTGCCCCAAAATAGCGAACTTCGGAAGTTTCTAACGTTTCGAGCAAAGAAAAAAACTGCAAAGGCCCTTTCGGTCAGAGGGAAAACGTAAAAAGTGAATATAAAACCGCATGAGGTAGGCTGGTGTTTTACCCACACGGTTTATTTTTTATTCACTTTACACGTTTTCTCTCTTAAAATTTAGTATAGAATGCAAATTAGCATGTAAAATAGTCAAGGAGCAAAATTCATAGTGATGCACACGCAAATATAGGTTTAAAGGTTATGAGCTCCAGTGTCTCATTTTTATATCTCATACTGCAGATTAGTTGGTAATAATTTTCCCACCGCAATTTCGAGCCTTTTGGTTTGGTGTTCTTTTAACAACGCGGTACGAAACTGACGTTTAGTCTGACCGATGTACTGCTGATCACAGTCATTGCACGGAATGCGGAATACTAAATAAAGCGTCTTTCCTCTGTTCCTTCGCAATACGATCCTTAGGTTTTGTAATAAAAAATTATTGACCCAACGTCAAGAAGGTTGTTTTTTTTTTATAACATGCAAGTTACTCCACCACGTTTACAAACTCTGAGAAACGAAAGTTCGGGGATGGGTTTTGTGGTTGTTCCTTTATATTCAAGGGATTTACGGAAAACCAATTAAAATAATCTCAGGTAAGTTTCAACGTTAAAAGTTTGCTCAAAACCTTTCTTGACGTAGGGTTCATATTTTTGCAAAATCCTAAGGATTCGTATTTGCGAAGGAACAAGATGCTATTTATTCCATTCCGTGCCAATGAAAATTCCAATGAAAATTCTGCTTTAATGTTGGAGCACGCTTGTGCGACAACCTACACCATGAGATTAACGTGGAGGAAAATTCCAAATTATACCACTGATCCGCGCTGACGGTACCATTGAGATAATGTTGTTGTCTTGAGGCTTTGGCATATCAAACAGCGCCCACGCCTCATTGAATCGCGATGGACCGTGGTTTATTTACAAGAATGCTTATTTGCATCTTGTTAATACATTAACGTCTCGTCATCGGTTCGAGGCTGATAAAATAGGGGGATTCCTATCTTTACAACGATCATCTCAAGGAAGACACTATATGTGGATAGTGTCGAAACTTTTTGGTTATGGACAATAATTTTTAGAGTTACCTTCAAAAAAACGTTTCCAAAGCCACAGTTAGGAGTCAAACTATGTTCTGATTTATCACTGGTTGCGTTGGGAAATTATTTGTTTGATCTAGTAAAACTTTTGCCAAGATCTTCGGCTGCATACTGCTCCATTAAGATTTTCTATTTATTATGAATCCAGGCACTGCACTAGAACACCTCGACCATGTTGTTAGCGTGTTTGTTTCAACATGCAGAATTGTTGTTGTGTCATTAATGTTGTTATAAAAAACTTGGCATTCTGCAACTCACAACACGGTCAGATGTGTTGTTTTTCAAGAACACATCAAAAATAGGATCCAGTGTGTTGTCACAACATGCCAGAAACCATGTGTCAAACAAGCTTCTGGCATGTCAACCGAGGACACAAAATGGTCGTGTTGTTTTCAACCATGAAAAATTCATAGCTACAAAGTGTGTTCTATACAACACACCTAAGGCGTGTTCTACACAACCAGCTTCGAATACCAACCCAACCCGTCCAAATGTGTTGTTTCGACACGTTTGCAAACAGATCAGGGTTTTTCTAGTGTGTGTATGCACTCCAATGCATATAGGGGTATACACTTAATGCATTTAGAGGGGGTCTAAAAACGGTTTGGCCCCCATTTTTGCACGACAACAACCTCCACTATTGCAAAAAACTACCATGTTGAAATATTTCAAAAAAAAAAAAAACAAAAAAAAAAAAAACAAAATGGGTTTCATTTCGAAATTGAAAATAAATAAGTAATAAATTTGGTTGTAATGTAAAAACAATTGTTTTAAATAAATAATTTTTTCATTTAATTTATATTATTTTTGTTAAAAAAAGGAAATTTGGGAAAAGAAGACCCAGGATGAGAATCTTGAACTTACGAAAGAAGGATCTTCTCGGACCATGAGTAAGAAAAAAGGTTCCAAGCAACTGGGTGTGCAAGATCCCAAAGGGGTTGAAAACCAGGATGCAAGAAGAAAGAATCAAAGAAGGAAATGTTAATTCCTGCGATTCCAGATGGCAAAACAACTGGATCTTGTTTAATTCATGAGTTCGAGTTAACCTCGAGTTGACTTAAAGTTACTGGGTAAAACCAACAAACTGTCGATCCAACGGTTTCAGACATTACTAGAATACCGTTAATTTGATGATAATCGTCAATTTAAGCCCATTTCATGTTATTCTTTATGATAATGGTCAAAATAGAAGCTATCCCCAACACAACACCAATCGCCGCTAACCACCCTGCCTTTTTAAATGTGCTTCCTAACCCTAACCCCACACATAAACAATTGTGTTTTAGGTTGCTTGAATTAATTTCATCGTTTCCTAATTGCTTCGATAATTAATATTATACTTATATGGTGTACATGTATATATATTTGATTATGATACCTGTGCAAGTTAGTCTATGTGTCACCATTGCTGCAGCAGAAATATTACATTTGGTTTGTGGGTTGTTCGATCCACCCCCCCCCCCCCCCCCTTCTACCTAATCACACACATTGTTCATTTATTTTATATATAATATTCAAAGCAATAAATAAACAATTCACATGGTTGATTCACAAATTTCATGGGGACATTACCACACGTGTACAGCCTTGCATTTCATGGCTACCGGTGTAATTTGTAAGCTCTCAAACCTTCCTATAACTTCGTCTAATGGGGCTTCGGTGGCCCGGACCAGTCGTCTAAGGCGACAGGTTTCCCACCACGGAGGTTATGGTTTGAGCAGTTATGGTTTTGAGCTTGTATTGAACATCTTGATAGCAAGTGGGGGAAGGAGTTCGTCAACACCCATTGCCGAAACTCGTGGGTTTGACACGGTGGGTTAGGATAAATATGATGATGTAAATTCTGTGTCAAATATAATATAGCTAAGGATAATTATTATATATAAGGTTATTATACTTATTGTAATCGGTTATCTGAAAATCCCTTAAGGGGGAGTGAGCTGACTAACGATCATATATTTAACAACTTTAGGTTTTAGTGTTTTTGAAATTGTAAATATCCGTACGTTTTTTAAACTCTTGGGACGATACAGAAGATGGAAAACTGGTGCATTTTCGCAGCTTTACCACATGTGTTTGGGGGAGAAAGAGGGGAGAAATCCACACCCAAGCAGAAATGCCCGGCGAACTTTTTTAGGGAAGTTTGTAAATGTAAGTCCTTGCATGTCAGCCTTACATACCAACCAAAAATGGTTTATGTTGTCATTTATATTTGTTCTTGCTTATATGCAAGAGTGGGTGTGCAACATTTTTTTCATCACAGTTACCCATTTTTATAATACAATTCGTATCTGTAATGTTCTAATTTTATCACTTAAATTGCTTCTAAATAATTAGGTAGGAATTGTTTATAAGTATAACATGGTAAGTTTTCTGGGAGGTATACCCATGTTAAAGTTGTGACCGCATATTCTTATTAAACTAACTTTATTTTTATTTCTCGGAGAGATACCCACAATAAGTGGTAAACCCATTTGTTTTACACTTTTAAGTTCGGGGAGATAACGCCCACTCTGTGTTGACCCCATATAGTTTCATTTTCTTCTTAAGAGAATATGTACGAGGCGGAGATAGTAGTTGGTAACCTCAGTGTGCAATAGAAAACTCAACTGGTTTTACCAGTTTAAGCATTTACACACCATCTCATCTATTACCAGACATGGTTGCCCTATAACATGCTCACTGTGTAGAATTATACCTTCCTTGCTTACTTAATCATATATTTTTTATTTTAGGATGAGAGTGAAGATGATATTGGATTGAAAGTGAAGCAATGTTCTTCCCCTAAATTGTTGTCCAACAGGGTCATTGAAGGAGATACATTCCTTATCCCTCATCACTGAAGGATAGGCTTTTGTCATCATAATTAAGTATTTCAAAATTGTTAATGCTTGTTTTTTTCTTTAATTTCCGCTTATTACACTTTTGATTTGCAGAGTATCCTGAAAGGAGGAAGTGGCCATAGCAAGCACATTTTTTTTGGTTTCTTGGACATGTTAAAATTGGAAAGCAGGAGAAGAATTTGCTACCCGTAGGGATGTGAAAACGTTTTATCCCAGTTGTAAATCTATTAGCTTTTTTAGTATTGCTAAGTATACATGTGTTTAGAATTTTGTGGAAGGAAACCCAGATTATTCAAATAACATGTTTTTGTCATTAAAACTCTGGCACAGTCTTCTTGCATAATAGCTCGTAGTTAACAGTTAAGATTGATTAATCCAATTTGAAAAAACAATATTCAAATATTGGTTGGAAAACTACCATAATGGATTTAAATTTTTCCAATTTAAAATTGATATTGTTTACTATACAGTGACCAATCGTTTTATTGGTTTAAACAACCAATAAAATATTTAGGCTTTGTTTTAATGGTCATTTCGAACCATCATATCAATTGGTTTGAAACGAACCAAGTTTTAACTGGGTTTTTTTTTAATATATATTTATACTATATATATAATTATGATATATATATAGTTATATTATATATTATATATAATATATATATTATATATTTCAAAAACTCATTAATTATTCATTAATCCAAATTGTCCAATCACATTTCCGTTTTTAGTCCACGCGCAAGGCTTTTATACCTGATAAAATCCATGAAATACTAATCAGCATGAAAATTATATAAAGTCTCTACGAACTTTAGTATAAAAATTCCTGCTAATTTGCATTTCCATACATCAACCCAAATTACCTCTAATAGAAAATAAAAACCAGTATACACTCCCTTAGTGATTACAATCAATTGTTTTTTGGAAAAGCCATTTTAAAAACAACTCGAACTCGCGTTTTTCCATATCCTAAAATGCTCGCGCTGCGCGCTCGCATTTTAAATTTTGATTAAAAAACGCTCATTCTCCTGTTTTAAATTTACTAACATATGAACACAACCAAACAATAGTTTACACCTAATAATTTTACCTGTGGTCACTATGGTTTCGGACTTTCTTCACGTTATTTCATAACAACGATATAGCCACCATGTATTTCCATTGTAAGCTGCAATACCACTCTCTGTAACTTGTCAATCTCGGTTCTACATTTGTATTTTTCATCTTGCAGGAATTTGAAGGCACTTTTGCGTGTGGGTAGCTCTGCCAGAACTTCTTGCAAGAAAGGTCACAAACAAAAAAGGAAATGATTTAATTGACATTTTGTATGTAAGTATAATTTATGCATCTTACGTATATTCGCGGATTTCATAATCACCCACAATCCAGTGTTTGAAGAATGATTGAACCATTTATAATTTTACATGTGAAAAAAACCAGCGCTTTGCAAATTTCTCGACGACCTAAGTTGTGTGACATTATAATAATAAAATATTTTATATAGTGCACCATAATCCAAATAACTGCCCAAGGTGCTTGTTACAATCGAACCACACTAAAACCAAAGGTAAAAACCATTAACAACTGTTTACATTACAACCAGCAAAAATAACAAATACCCGATGACTTCAATACTCTTACATTCAGTACATGTTTAAAAATATAACAATAAAAACTAATGCATCATCCTAATTATTTAAAATAACGGTTTAGTCGCGAACAGCCCGGACCATCTGCTTGATGATCTATACCAGTAGCAGGACTATTTCTGACCCGACTGATCAGGTTCCTGATCAGATTCATGACCTACAGTAGTGACATTCAATTTCCTTATATATTACTTACAGCATTGTTTACGTTGGAAAGACGACGATTTCAACGGAGCTGTTCGAAATACGACATTTCCAAAATTACTTGAAATTCGAGAGGGACATCTTCATTTTACAGTGGACTGGCAATATTAAACAGAAGGGTAACGAATTGGTGGGTGTCAACGGGTCAACCCAATCAAAACCCACATTGTTGTCT
>JAYKKM010000261.1:2500-127256 GCA_035772405.1 Chrysogorgia sp. JL179-B06
TAACCCTAACCCTAACCCTAACCCTAACCCTAACCCTAACCCTAACCCTAACCCTAACCCTAACCCTAACCCTAACCCTAACCCTAACCCTAACCCTAACCCTAACCCTAACCCTAACCCTAACCCTAACCCTAACCCTAACCCTAACCCTAACCCTAACCCTAACCCTAACCCTAACCCTAACCCTAACCCTAACCCTAACCCTAACCCTAACCCTAACCCTAACCCTAACCCTAAACCCGAACCCTAACCCTAACCCTAACCCTAAAACCCTAACCCTAACCCTAACCCTAACCCTAACCCTAACCCTAACCCTAACCCTAACCCTAACCCTAACCCTAACCCTAACCCTAACCCTAACCCTAACCCTAACCCTAACCCTAACCCTAACCCTAACCCTAACCCTAACCCTAACCCAAACCCTAAACCCTAACCCTAACCCTAACCCTAACCCTAACCCTAACCCTAACCCTAACCCTAACCCTAACCCTAACCCTAACCCTAACCCTAACCCTAACCCTAACCCTAACCCTAACCCTAACCCTAACCCTAACCCTAACCCTAAACCCTAACCCTAACCCTAACCCTAACCCTAACCCTAACCCTAACCCTAACCCTAACCCTAACCCTAACCCTAACCCTAACCCTAACCCTAACCCTAACCCTAACCCTAACCCTAACCCTAACCCTAACCCTAACCCTAACCCTAACCCTAACCCTAACCCTAACCCTAACCCTAACCCTAACCCTAACCCTAACCCTAACCCTAACCCTAACCCTAACCCTAACCCTAACCCTAACCCTAACCCTAACCCTAACCCTAACCCTAACCCTAACCCTAACCCTAACCCTAACCCTAACCCTAACCCTAACCCTAACCCTAACCCTAACCCTAACCCCTAAACCCTAAACCCTAACCCTAACCCTAACCCTAACCCTAACCCTAACCCTAACCCTAACCCTAACCCTAACCCTAACCCTAACCCTAACCCTAACCCTAACCCTAACCCTAACCCTAACCCTAACCCTAACCCTAACCCTAACCCTAACCCTAACCCTAACCCTAACCCTAACCCTAACCCTAACCCTAACCCTAACCCTAACCCTAACCCTAACCCTAACCCTAACCCTAACCCTAACCCTAACCCTAACCCTAACCCTAACCCTAACCCTAACCCTAACCCTAACCCTAACCCTAACCCTAACCCTAACCCTAACCCTAACCCTAACCCTAACCCTAACCCTAACCCTAACCCTAACCCTAACCCTAACCCTAACCCTAACCCTAACCCTAACCCTAACCCTAACCCTAACCCTAACCCTAACCCTAACCCTAACCCTAACCCTAACCCTAACCCTAACCCTAACCCTAACCCTAACCCTAACCCTAACCCTAACCCTAACCCTAACCCTAACCCTAACCCTAACCCTAACCCTAACCCTAACCCTAACCCTAACCCTAACCCTAACCCTAACCCTAACCCTAACCCTAACCCTAACCCTAACCCTAACCCTAACCCTAACCCTAACCCTAACCCTAACCCTAACCCTAACCCTAACCCTAACCCTAACCCTAACCCTAACCCTAACCCTAACCCTAACCCTAACCCTAACCCTAACCCTAACCCTAACCCTAACCCTAACCCTAACCCTAACCCTAACCCTAACCCTAACCCTAACCCTAACCCTAACCCTAACCCTAACCCTAACCCTAACCCTAACCCTAACCCTAACCCTAACCCTAACCCTAACCCTAACCCTAACCCTAACCCTAACCCTAACCCTAACCCTAACCCTAACCCTAACCCTAACCCTAACCCTAACCCTAACCCTAACCCTAACCCTAACCCTAACCCTAACCCTAACCCTAACCCTAACCCTAAACCCTAACCCTAACCCTAACCCTAACCCTAACCCTAACCCTAACCCTAACCCTAACCCTAACCCTAACCCTAACCCTAACCCTAACCCTAACCCTAACCCTAACCCTAACCCTAACCCTAACCCTAACCCTAACCCTAACCCTAACCCTAACCCTAACCCTAACCCTAACCCTAACCCTAACCCTAACCCTAACCCTAAACCCTAACCCTAACCCTAACCCTAACCCTAACCCTAACCCTAACCCTAACCCTAACCCTAACCCTAACCCTAACCCTAACCCTAACCCTAACCCTAACCCTACCCTAACCCTAACCCTAACCCTAACCCTAACCCTAAACCCTAACCCTAACCCTAACCCTAACCCTAACCCTAACCCTAACCCTAACCCTAACCCTAACCCTAACCCTAACCCTAACCCTAACCCTAACCCTAACCCTAACCCTAACCCTAACCCTAACCCTAACCCTAACCCTAACCCTAACCCTAACCCTAACCCTAACCCTAAACCCTAACCCTAACCCTAACCCTAACCCTAACCCTAACCCTAACCCTAACCCTAACCCTAACCCTAACCCTAACCCTAACCCTAACCCTAACCCTAACCCTAACCCTAACCCTAACCCTAACCCTAACCCTAACCCTAACCCTAACCCTAACCCTAACCCTAACCCTAACCCTAACCCTAACCCTAACCCTAACCCTAACCCTAACCCTAACCCTAACCCTAACCCTAACCCTAACCCTAACCCTAACCCTAACCCTAACCCTAACCCTAACCCTAACCCTAACCCTAACCCTAACCCTAACCCTAACCCTAACCCTAACCCTAACCCTAACCCTAACCCTAACCCTAACCCTAACCCTAACCCTAACCCTAACCCTAACCCTAACCCTAACCCTAACCCTAACCCTAACCCTAACCCTAACCCTAACCCTAACCCTAACCCTAACCCTAACCCTAACCCTAACCCTAACCCTAACCCTAAAACCCTAACCCTAACCCTAACCCTAACCCTAACCCTAACCCTAACCCTAACCCTAACCCTAACCCTAACCCTAACCCTAACCCTAACCCTAACCCTAACCCTAACCCTAACCCTAACCCTAACCCTAACCCTAACCCTAACCCTAACCCTAACCCTAACCCTAACCCTAACCCTAACCCTAACCCTAACCCTAACCCTAACCCTAACCCTAACCCTAACCCTAACCCTAACCCTAACCCTAACCCTAACCCTAACCCTAACCCTAACCCTAACCCTAACCCTAACCCTAACCCTAACCCTAACCCTAACCCTAACCCTAACCCTAACCCTAACCCTAACCCTAACCCTAACCCTAACCCTAACCCTAACCCTAACCCTAACCCTAACCCTAACCCTAACCCTAACCCTAACCCTAACCCTAACCCTAACCCTAACCCTAACCCTAACCCTAACCCTAACCCTAACCCTAACCCTAACCCTAACCCTAACCCTAACCCTAACCCTAACCCTAACCCTAACCCTAACCCTAACCCTAACCCTAACCCTAACCCTAACCCTAACCCTAACCCTAACCCTAACCCTAACCCTAACCCTAACCCTAACCCTAACCCTAACCCTAACCCTAACCCTAACCCTAACCCTAACCCTAACCCTAACCCTAACCCTAACCCTAACCCTAACCCTAACCCTAACCCTAACCCTAACCCTAACCCTAACCCTAACCCTAACCCTAACCCTAACCCTAACCCTAACCCTAACCCTAACCCTAACCCTAACCCTAACCCTAACCCTAACCCTAACCCTAACCCTAACCCTAACCCTAACCCTAACCCTAACCCTAACCCTAACCCTAACCCTAACCCTAACCCTAACCCTAACCCTAACCCTAACCCTAACCCTAACCCTAACCCTAACCCTAACCCTAACCCTAACCCTAACCCTAACCCTAACCCTAACCCTAACCCTAACCCTAACCCTAACCCTAACCCTAAACCCTAACCCTAACCCTAACCCTAACCCTAACCCTAACCCTAACCCTAACCCTAACCCTAACCCTAACCCTAACCCTAACCCTAACCCTAACCCTAACCCTAACCCTAACCCTAACCCTAACCCTAACCCTAACCCTAACCCTAACCCTAACCCTAACCCTAACCCTAACCCTAACCCTAACCCTAACCCTAACCCTAACCCTAACCCTAACCCTAACCCTAACCCTAACCCTAACCCTAACCCTAACCCTAACCCTAACCCTAACCCTAACCCTAACCCTAACCCTAACCCTAACCCTAACCCTAACCCTAACCCTAACCCTAACCCTAACCCTAACCCTAACCCTAACCCTAACCCTAACCCTAACCCTAACCCTAACCCTAACCCTAACCCTAACCCTAACCCTAACCCTAACCCTAACCCTAACCCTAACCCTAACCCTAACCCTAACCCTAACCCTAACCCTAACCCTAACCCTAACCCTAACCCTAACCCTAACCCTAACCCTAACCCTAACCCTAACCCTAACCCTAACCCTAACCCTAACCCTAACCCTAACCCTAACCCTAACCCTAACCCTAACCCTAACCCTAACCCTAACCCTAACCCTAACCCTAACCCTAACCCTAACCCTAACCCTAACCCTAACCCTAACCCTAACCCTAACCCTAACCCTAACCCTAACCCTAACCCTAACCCTAACCCTAACCCTAACCCTAACCCTAACCCTAACCCTAACCCTAACCCTAACCCTAACCCTAACCCTAACCCTAACCCTAACCCTAACCCTAACCCTAACCCTAACCCTAACCCTAACCCTAACCCTAACCCTAACCCTAACCCTAACCCTAACCCTAACCCTAACCCTAACCCTAACCCTAACCCTAACCCTAACCCTAACCCTAACCCTAACCCTAACCCTAACCCTAACCCTAACCCTAACCCTAACCCTAACCCTAACCCTAACCCTAACCCTAACCCTAACCCTAACCCTAACCCTAACCCTAACCCTAACCCTAACCCTAACCCTAACCCTAACCCTAACCCTAACCCTAACCCTAACCCTAACCCTAACCCTCCTAACCCTAACCCTAACCCTAAACCCTAACCCTAACCTAATATAAAAAATTAAAAATAAAAAAAAATGAAAAAAAAACAAAACCCTAACCCAAAAACCCTAAATATTAAATAAATGTTTATTTTGGGTTTATGGGTTTTTTCAAGGGTTAGGGTTAGGGTTAGGGTTAGGGTTAGGAGGGTTAGGGTTAGGATTTGGGTTTTTTTAGGTTTATTTCAAAAAAAAAAAAAAATCATTACAAATGGCGGTTAGGGTTACGGGGGGGTTAGGGTTAGGCTGGTTAGGGTTAGGAGGGTTAGGGTTAGGATTTGGGTTTTTTTTGGGTTTATTTCAGAAAAAAAAAAAAAAAAAAAAATCAATAAAAATGGCGGTTAGGGTTACGGTTAGGGTTAGGCTGGTTAGGGTTAGGAGGGTTAGGGTTAGGATTTGGGTTGGTTTTGGGGTTTATTTCAGAAAAAAAAATTAAAAATCTAGGATTAGGTTTATGGCAGTTAGGGTTAGGAGGGTTAGGGTTAGGAGAGTTAGGGTTAGGATTTGGATTTGTTCGAGAAAAATCATAAAAAAACCTTGAAAAACCCTTTAAAAATCATTTAAAAACCCTTAAAAAACCCCTAAAAACCCGCTTTAAAAAACCCTTAAAAACCTTTAAAAATCATTTTTAAAATATTTAAAAAAAACCATTTAAAAACCCTTTAAAAACCCTTAAAAATACTTTGAAAACCCTTTAAAAACGCTTTAAAAATCATTTAAAAACCCTTAAAAAACCTATAAAAATCATTTATAATTTATATTTACAATTTATATTTATATTTAAAAAAAACCGTTAAAAAATAATTTAAAAAAACCGTTAAAAAAAAATATATTCAAAAAATTATTAAAAAATATTTAATAAATATTAGTATATTATGTTATTTATGAGTATTTCATAGATATATGTGTTAAGTTATACTCACAATATCTACTTTCTACATATTTGAATAAAAAACCGTTAATTTTTAAAAAAAAAAAAAAATTTCGTAAAAAATTAAAAAAAATATTTAATAAATATTACTATATAATGTTATATATGAGTAATCCATCTATATATTATCAATTTCGTCTTTAGTTCTACTCACAGTATGTAATATACGCATATTTGAATAAAAAACCGTTATAATTTGGTAAATGTTCATATATTAAGTGTATTCGATGTTATAAGTATGCTAAATGGATTATTTCATGAAGTGGAATTACTACTGGCTTAGTTTTGCCCCCCCCATCCCCAACCCACCGACCGTATATGCCACGTTACCTATATGGACAAACCAACGAGGGAGAGGATGTGGGAAAGGGTTTTAGACTATGTCAACATTGCATTTATACTATAGAAGTGGTATAATTTACAATATTTTTTATATACAATGCTGTTTCAAAAGTTTCATTTAATGATGCAGTTTAGATGTAAGCTATTAGTTTCACAAAAAAGCTAAATGCTTTAGCTCCATTTAACGTATAACAATCTGACCGAAACATGCGCAGTTGATATCCCCCCCTGAATATTCAATATTTGCAATAAATTATATAAGCATTGTTGTTCCAATAACAAATGCGCATATTATTCATGAATATTTCAATCACAAATAATTCAACGCATGCTCTGTACATAGATACAATAATACAATATATATTAATATAATAAATAAAAATGACCGAAACATGCGCAGTTGATGGCCCACCCTGAATATTCAATATTTCTAATTAATAATATAACCATTGTTGTTCCAATAACAAAGACGCATATTACTCATGAATATTTCAATCACAAATATTTCAACGCATGTTATATAAAGAGTAACAATAATACAATATATATTAATATAATAAATAAAAATGATAATTACTATTAATTTTACTATAATAATATAACCATTGTTGTTCCAATAACAAAGACGCATATTAATCATGATTATTTCAATCACAAATATTTCAATGCATGTTTAATACAGTAACAATAATACAATATATATTAATATAATAAATAAAAATGATAATTACTATTAATTTTACTATAATAATATAACCATTGTTGTTCCAATAACAAAGGCGCATATTAATGATGAATATTTCAATCACAAATATTTCAATGCATGTTCATTACATAGTAACAATAATACAATATATATTAATATAATAAATAAAAATGATAATTACTATTAATTTAACTATAAGAATATAACCATTGTTGTTCCAATAACAAAGATGCATATTACTCATGATTATTTCAATCAAATATTTCAACGCATGTTAAAGAGTAACAATAATACAATATATCTTAATATAATAGACTACTATTAATTTTACTATAACTACTAATAGTACTAGAACTGCTATTAGTAGAACCGTTATAATAGTACATCCGTACATGTCGCTAATTATACTATGTCCTATATTCCGCACATGTGCGCGTCCTATATTCCGCACATCACGCACACCTGCACTTTTATAAGTGTGCGTTAAAAACATGTGCGTAACGTAAACTAGACATTTACAAGTGTCCATTACACACATGTGCAGAACGCACAGCTACACTTTTATAAATGTGCGTTACACAAATGTGCAGAACGCACAGCTACAGTTTTATAAGTGTATAAGTGTGCGTTACACATGTGCAGAACGCACGCTGCACAAAAATAAGTGTGCGTTCTGCACAACTGCGTCACATGACTAGACATTTAAAAGTGCACTTTTATAAGTGTTAGTTACGAACATGTGCCTCACGCACACCTGTACTTTTATAAGTAAGTGCACTTTTATAACTGTGCGTTACGCACATGTGCCTCACGCACACCTGTACTTTTATAAGTAAGTGCACTTTTATAAGTGTTAGTTACGCACATATGCGTTACGCACACCTGCACTTTTATAAGTGCACTTTTATAAGATTCGATTTTGGGGGCCTGGGAAAAATTTTCTTACTGGCAAGAGGTGACATTTCAAAATTTCTTCTGATTCGGATAGAGCACTTCACTGGCTTTCCAACGGTATGACGCACGTCCGGTTTGGATCAAAATTGGGGGCGTGGTCAACGATTTTTCGATTTTGGGGGCCTGGGAAACATTTTCTCACTGGCAAGAGGTGACATTTCAAAATTTCTTCTGATTCGGAGAGAGCACTTCACTGGCTTTCCAACGGTATGACGCACGTCCGGTTTGGATAAAAATTGGGGGCGTGGCCAAATAATTTTTTTATTATTACTAATTCGGATAGAGCTCGTAGCGGGCTTTCGAATTCGCCGACCCTCGTCCGGTTTGGATGAAAATTGGGGGCGTGGTCAACGATTTTTCGATTTTGGGGGCCTGGGAAAAATTTTCTCACTGGCAAGAGGTGACAGTTTAAAATTTCTTCTGATTCGGATAGAGCACTTCACTGGCTTTGCAACGGTATGACGCACGTCCGGTTTGGATGAAAATTGGGGGCGTGGTCAACGATTTTTCGATTTTGGGGGCCTGGGAAAAATTTTCTCACTGGCAAGAGGTGACATTTCAAAATTTCTTCTGATTCGGATAGAGCACTTCACTGGCTTTCCAACGGTATGACGCACGTCCGGTTTGGATGAAAATTGGGGGCGTGGTTAACGATTTTTCGATTTTGGGGGCCTGGGAAAAATTGAAGTACTGGCAAGAGGTGACATTTCAAAATTTCTTCTGATTCGGATAGAGCACTTCACTGGCTTTCCAACGGTATGACGCACGTCCGGTTTGGATGAAAATTGGGGGCGTGGTCAACGATTTTTCGATTTTGGGGCCTGGGAAAAATTGAAGTACTGGCAAGAGGTGACATTTCAAAATTTCTTCTGATTCGGATAGAGCACTTCACTGGCTTTCCAACGGTATGACGCACGTCCGGTTTGGATGAAAATTGGGGGCGTGGTCAACGATTTTTCGATTTGGGGGGCCTGGGAAAAATTGAAGTACTGGCAAGAGGTGACATTTCAAAATTTCTTCTGATTCGGATAGAGCACTTCACTGGCTTTCCAACGGTATGACGCACGTCCGGTTTGGATGAAAATTGGGGGCGTGGTCAACGATTTTTCGATTTGGGGGCCTGGGAAAAATTGAAGTACTGGCAAGAGGTGACATTTCAAAATTTCTTCTGATTCGGATAGAGCACTTCACTGGCTTTCCAACCGTATGACGCACGTCCGGTTTGGATGAGAATTGTGGAGTGGAGGAGGTTTAGAGTAAAGTTTAGAGTTAAAGTTAGGGTTCGAATAAATTCGGGCACTTTCCCGCCGGAATTTTTAAAATTTTTGATTGGATCAGATAGAGCACTTCACTGGCTTTCCAACGGTATGACGCACGTCCGGTTTGGATGAAAATTGGGGGCGTGGTTAACGATTTTTCGATTTTGGGGCCTGGGAAAAATTGAAGTACTGGCAAGAGGTGACATTTCAAAATTTCTTCTGATTCGGATAGAGCACTTCACTGGCTTTCCAACGGTATGATGCACGTCCGGTTCGGATGAAAATTGGGGGCGTGGTCAACGATTTTTCGATTTTGGGGGCCTGGGAAAAATTGAGGATCAGATAGAGCACTTCACTGGCTTTCCAACGGTATGATGCACGTCCGGTTTGGATGAAAATTGGGGGCGTGGTCAACGATTTTTCGATTTGGGGGGCCTGGGAAAAATTGAAGTACTGGCAAGAGGTGACATTTCAAAATTTCTTCTGATTCGGATAGAGCACTTCACTGGCTTTCCAACCGTATGACGCACGTCCGGTTTGGATGAGAATTGTGGAGTGGAGGAGGTTTAGAGTAAAGTTTAGAGTTAAAGTTAGGGTTCGAATAAATTCGGGCACTTTCCCGCCGGAATTTTTAAAATTTTTGATTGGATCAGATAGAGCACTTCACTGGCTTTCCAACGGTATGACGCACGTCCGGTTTGGATGAAAATTGGGGGCGTGGTTAACGATTTTTCGATTTTGGGGGCCTGGGAAAAATTGAAGTACTGGCAAGAGGTGACATTTCAAAATTTCTTCTGATTCGGATAGAGCACTTCACTGGCTTTCCAACGGTATGATGCACGTCCGGTTCGGATGAAAATTGGGGGCGTGGTCAACGATTTTTCGATTTTGGGGGCCTGGGAAAAATTGAGGATCAGATAGAGCACTTCACTCGCTTTCCAACGGTATGACGCACGTCCGGTTCGGATGAAAATTGGGGGCGTGGTCAACGATTTTTCGATTTGGGGGGCCTGGGAAAAATTGAAGTACTGGCAAGAGGTGACATTTCAAAATTTCTTCTGATTCGGATAGAGCACTTCACTGGCTTTCCAACGGTATGACGCACGTCCGGTTTGGATGAAAATTGGGGGCGTGGTCAACGATTTTTCGATTTTGGGGGCCTGGGAAAAATTGAAGTACTGGCAAGAGGTGACATTTCAAAATTTCTTCTGATTCGGATAGAGCACTTCACTGGCTTTCCAACGGTATGACGCACGTCCGGTTTGGATGAAAATTGGGGGCGTGGTCAACGATTTTTCGATTTTGGGGGCCTGGGAAAAATTGAAGTACTGGCAAGAGGTGACATTTCAAAATTTCTTCTGATTCGGATAGAGCACTTCACTGGCTTTCCAACGGTATGACGCACGTCCGGTTTGGATGAAAATTGGGGGCGTGGTCAACGATTTTTCGATTTTGGGGGCCTGGGAAAAATTGAAGTACTGGCAAGAGGTGACATTTCAAAATTTCTTCTGATTCGGATAGAGCACTTCACTGGCTTTCCAACCGTATGACGCACGTCCGGTTTGGATGAGAATTGTGGAGTGGAGGAGGTTTAGAGTAAAGTTTAGAGTTAAAGTTAGGGTTCGAATAAATTCGGGCACTTTCCCGCCGGAATTTTTAAAATTTTTGATTGGATCAGATAGAGCACTTCACTGGCTTTCCAACGGTATGACGCACGTCCGGTTTGGATGAAAATTGGGGGCGTGGTCAACGATTTTTCGATTTTGGGGGCCTGGGAAAAATTGAAGTACTGGCAAGAGGTGACATTTCAAAATTTCTTCTGATTCGGATAGAGCACTTCACTGGCTTTCCAACCGTATGACGCACGTCCGGTTTGGATGAGAATTGTGGAGTGGAGGAGGTTTAGAGTAAAGTTTAGAGTTAAAGTTAGGGTTCGAATAAATTCGGGCACTTTCCCGCCGGAATTTTTAAAATTTTTGATTGGATCAGATAGAGCACTTCACTGGCTTTCCAACGGTATGACGCACGTCCGGTTTGGATGAAAATTGGGGGCGTGGTCAACGATTTTTCGATTTGGGGGCCTGGGAAAAATTGAAGTACTGGCAAGAGGTGACATTTCAAAATTTCTTCTGATTCGGATAGAGCACTTCACTGGCTTTCCAACGGTATGACGCACGTCCGGTTTGGATGAAAATTGGGGGCGTGGTCAACGATTTTTCGATTTTGGGGGCCTGGGAAAAATTGAAGTACTGGCAAGAGGTGACATTTCAAAATTTCTTCTGATTCGGATAGAGCACTTCACTGGCTTTCCAACGGTATGACGCACGTCCGGTTTGGATGAAAATTGGGGGCGTGGTCAACGATTTTTCGATTTTGGGGGCCTGGGAAAAATTGAAGTACTGGCAAGAGGTGACATTTCAAAATTTCTTCTGATTCGGATAGAGCACTTCACTGGCTTTCCAACGGTATGACGCACGTCCGGTTGGATGAAAATTGGGGGCGTGGTCAACGATTTTTCGATTTGGGGGCCTGGGAAAAATTGAAGTACTGGCAAGAGGTGACATTTCAAAATTTCTTCTGATTCGGATAGAGCACTTCACTGGCTTTCCAACCGTATGACGCACGTCCGGTTTGGATGAGAATTGTGGAGTGGAGGAGGTTTAGAGTAAAGTTTAGAGTTAAAGTTAGGGTTCGAATAAATTCGGGCACTTTCCCGCCGGAATTTTTAAAATTTTGATTGGATCAGATAGAGCACTTCACTGGCTTTCCAACGGTATGACGCACGTCCGGTTTGGATGAAAATTGGGGGCGTGGTCAACGATTTTTCGATTTTGGGGGCCTGGGAAAAATTGAAGTACTGGCAAGAGGTGACATTTCAAAATTTCTTCTGATTCGGATAGAGCACTTCACTGGCTTTCCAACCGTATGACGCACGTCCGGTTTGGATGAGAATTGTGGAGTGGAGGAGGTTTAGAGTAAAGTTTAGAGTTAAAGTTAGGGTTCGAATAAATTCGGGCACTTTCCCGCCGGAATTTTTAAAATTGTTGATTGGATCAGATAGAGCACTTCACTGGCTTTCCAACGGTATGACGCACGTCCGGTTTGGATGAAAATTGGGGGCGTGGTCAACGATTTTTCGATTTGGGGGCCTGGGAAAAATTGAAGTACTGGCAAGAGGTGACATTTCAAAATTTCTTCTGATTCGGATAGAGCACTTCACTGGCTTTCCAACGGTATGACGCACGTCCGGTTTGGATGAAAATTGGGGGCGTGGTCAACGATTTTTCGATTTTGGGGGCCTGGGAAAAATTGAAGTACTGGCAAGAGGTGACATTTCAAAATTTCTTCTGATTCGGATAGAGCACTTCACTGGCTTTCCAACCGTATGACGCACGTCCGGTTTGGATGAGAATTGTGGAGTGGAGGAGGTTTAGAGTAAAGTTTAGAGTTAAAGTTAGGGTTCGAATAAATTCGGGCACTTTCCCGCCGGAATTTTTAAAATTTTTGATTGGATCAGATAGAGCACTTCACTGGCTTTCCAACGGTATGACGCACGTCCGGTTTGGATGAAAATTGGGGGCGTGGTTAACGATTTTTCGATTTGGGGGGCCTGGGAAAAATTGAAGTACTGGCAAGAGGTGACATTTCAAAATTTCTTCTGATTCGGATAGAGCACTTCACTGGCTTTCCAACGGTATGACGCACGTCCGGTTTGGATGAAAATTGGGGGCGTGGTCAACGATTTTTCGATTTTGGGGGCCTGGGAAAAATTGAAGTACTGGCAAGAGGTGACATTTCAAAATTTCTTCTGATTCGGATAGAGCACTTCACTGGCTTTCCAACCGTATGACGCACGTCCGGTTTGGATGAGAATTGTGGAGTGGAGGAGGTTTAGAGTAAAGTTTAGAGTTAAAGTTAGGGTTCGAATAAATTCGGGCACTTTCCCGCCGGAATTTTTAAAATTTTTGATTGGATCAGATAGAGCACTTCACTGGCTTTCCAACGGTATGACGCACGTCCGGTTTGGATGAAAATTGGGGGCGTGGTTAACGATTTTTCGATTTTGGGGGCCTGGGAAAAATTGAAGTACTGGCAAGAGGTGACATTTCAAAATTTCTTCTGATTCGGATAGAGCACTTCACTGGCTTTCCAACGGTATGACGCACGTCCGGTTTGGATGAAAATTGGGGGCGTGGTCAACGATTTTTCGATTTGGGGGCCTGGGAAAAATTGAAGTACTGGCAAGAGGTGACATTTCAAAATTTCTTCTGATTCGGATAGAGCACTTCACTGGCTTTCCAACCGTATGACGCACGTCCGGTTTGGATGAGAATTGTGGAGTGGAGGAGGTTTAGAGTAAAGTTTAGAGTTAAAGTTAGGGTTCGAATAAATTCGGGCACTTTCCCGCCGGAATTTTTAAAATTGTTGATTGGATCAGATAGAGCACTTCACTGGCTTTCCAACGGTATGACGCACGTCCGGTTTGGATGAAAATTGGGGGCGTGGTTAACGATTTTTCGATTTGGGGGCCTGGGAAAAATTGAAGTACTGGCAAGAGGTGACATTTCAAAATTTCTTCTGATTCGGATAGAGCACTTCACTGGCTTTCCAACGGTATGACGCACGTCCGGTTTGGATGAAAATTGGGGGCGTGGTCAACGATTTTTCGATTTTGGGGCCTGGGAAAAATTGAAGTACTGGCAAGAGGTGACATTTCAAAATTTCTTCTGATTCGGATAGAGCACTTCACTGGCTTTCCAACCGTATGACGCACGTCCGGTTTGGATGAGAATTGTGGAGTGGAGGAGGTTTAGAGTAAAGTTTAGAGTTAAAGTTAGGGTTCGAATAAATTCGGGCACTTTCCCGCCGGAATTTTTAAAATTGTTGATTGGATCAGATAGAGCACTTCACTGGCTTTCCAACGGTATGACGCACGTCCGGTTTGGATGAAAATTGGGGGCGTGGTTAACGATTTTTCGATTTTGGGGGCCTGGGAAAAATTGAAGTACTGGCAAGAGGTGACATTTCAAAATTTCTTCTGATTCGGATAGAGCACTTCACTGGCTTTCCAACGGTATGACGCACGTCCGGTTTGGATGAAAATTGGGGGCGTGGTCAACGATTTTTCGATTTTGGGGGCCTGGGAAAAATTGAAGTACTGGCAAGAGGTGACATTTCAAAATTTCTTCTGATTCGGATAGAGCACTTCACTGGCTTTCCAACGGTATGACGCACGTCCGGTTTGGATGAAAATTGGGGGCGTGGTCAACGATTTTTCGATTTTGGGGGCCTGGGAAAAATTGAAGTACTGGCAAGAGGTGACATTTCAAAATTTCTTCTGATTCGGATAGAGCACTTCACTGGCTTTCCAACCGTATGACGCACGTCCGGTTTGGATGAGAATTGTGGAGTGGAGGAGGTTTAGAGTAAAGTTTAGAGTTAAAGTTAGGGTTCGAATAAATTCGGGCACTTTCCCGCCGGAATTTTTAAAATTGTTGATTGGATCAGATAGAGCACTTCACTGGCTTTCCAACGGTATGACGCACGTCCGGTTTGGATGAAAATTGGGGGCGTGGTCAACGATTTTTCGATTTTGGGGCCTGGGAAAAATTGAAGTACTGGCAAGAGGTGACATTTCAAAATTTCTTCTGATTCGGATAGAGCACTTCACTGGCTTTCCAACCGTATGACGCACGTCCGGTTTGGATGAGAATTGTGGAGTGGAGGAGGTTTAGAGTAAAGTTTAGAGTTAAAGTTAGGGTTCGAATAAATTCGGGCACTTTCCCGCCGGAATTTTTAAAATTTTTGATTGGATCAGATAGAGCACTTCACTGGCTTTCCAACGGTATGACGCACGTCCGGTTTGGATGAAAATTGGGGGCGTGGTTAACGATTTTTCGATTTTGGGGGCCTGGGAAAAATTGAAGTACTGGCAAGAGGTGACATTTCAAAATTTCTTCTGATTCGGATAGAGCACTTCACTGGCTTTCCAACGGTATGACGCACGTCCGGTTTGGATGAAAATTGGGGGCGTGGTTAACGATTTTTCGATTTTGGGGGCCTGGGAAAAATTGAAGTACTGGCAAGAGGTGACATTTCAAAATTTCTTCTGATTCGGATAGAGCACTTCACTGGCTTTCCAACGGTATGACGCACGTCCGGTTTGGATGAAAATTGGGGGCGTGGTCAACGATTTTTCGATTTGGGGGCCTGGGAAAAATTGAAGTACTGGCAAGAGGTGACATTTCAAAATTTCTTCTGATTCGGATAGAGCACTTCACTGGCTTTCCAACGGTATGACGCACGTCCGGTTTGGATGAAAATTGGGGGCGTGGTCAACGATTTTTCGATTTTGGGGGCCTGGGAAAAATTGAAGTACTGGCAAGAGGTGACATTTCAAAATTTCTTCTGATTCGGATAGAGCACTTCACTGGCTTTCCAACCGTATGACGCACGTCCGGTTTGGATGAGAATTGTGGAGTGGAGGAGGTTTAGAGTAAAGTTTAGAGTTAAAGTTAGGGTTCGAATAAATTCGGGCACTTTCCCGCCGGAATTTTTAAAATTTTTGATTGGATCAGATAGAGCACTTCACTGGCTTTCCAACGGTATGACGCACGTCCGGTTTGGATGAAAATTGGGGGCGTGGTTAACGATTTTTCGATTTTGGGGGCCTGGGAAAAATTGAAGTACTGGCAAGAGGTGACATTTCAAAATTTCTTCTGATTCGGATAGAGCACTTCACTGGCTTTCCAACGGTATGACGCACGTCCGGTTTGGATGAAAATTGGGGGCGTGGTCAACGATTTTTCGATTTTGGGGGCCTGGGAAAAAATTGAGGATCGGATAGAGCACTTCACTGGCTTTCCAACGGTATGACGCACGTCCGGTTTGGATGAAAATTGGGGGCGTGGTCAACGATTTTTCGATTTGGGGGCCTGGGAAAAATTGAAGTACTGGCAAGAGGTGACATTTCAAAATTTCTTCTGATTCGGATAGAGCACTTCACTGGCTTTCCAACGGTATGACGCACGTCCGGTTTGGATGAAAATTGGGGGCGTGGTTAACGATTTTTCGATTTTGGGGGCCTGGGAAAAATTGAAGTACTGGCAAGAGGTGACATTTCAAAATTTCTTCTGATTCGGATAGAGCACTTCACTGGCTTTCCAACGGTATGACGCACGTCCGGTTTGGATGAAAATTGGGGGCGTGGTCAACGATTTTTCGATTTTGGGGGCCTGGGAAAAATTGAAGTACTGGCAAGAGGTGACATTTCAAAATTTCTTCTGATTCGGATAGAGCACTTCACTGGCTTTCCAACGGTATGACGCACGTCCGGTTTGGATGAAAATTGGGGGCGTGGTCAACGATTTTTCGATTTTGGGGGCCTGGGAAAAATTGAAGTACTGGCAAGAGGTGACATTTCAAAATTTCTTCTGATTCGGATAGAGCACTTCACTGGCTTTCCAACCGTATGACGCACGTCCGGTTTGGATGAGAATTGTGGAGTGGAGGAGGTTTAGAGTAAAGTTTAGAGTTAAAGTTAGGGTTCGAATAAATTCGGGCACTTTCCCGCCGGAATTTTTAAAATTTTTGATTGGATCAGATAGAGCACTTCACTGGCTTTCCAACGGTATGACGCACGTCCGGTTTGGATGAAAATTGGGGGCGTGGTCAACGATTTTTCGATTTTGGGGGCCTGGGAAAAATTGAAGTACTGGCAAGAGGTGACATTTCAAAATTTCTTCTGATTCGGATAGAGCACTTCACTGGCTTTCCAACCGTATGACGCACGTCCGGTTTGGATGAGAATTGTGGAGTGGAGGAGGTTTAGAGTAAAGTTTAGAGTTAAAGTTAGGGTTCGAATAAATTCGGGCACTTTCCCGCCGGAATTTTTAAAATTGTTGATTGGATCAGATAGAGCACTTCACTGGCTTTCCAACGGTATGACGCACGTCCGGTTTGGATGAAAATTGGGGGCGTGGTTAACGATTTTTCGATTTGGGGGCCTGGGAAAAATTGAAGTACTGGCAAGAGGTGACATTTCAAAATTTCTTCTGATTCGGATAGAGCACTTCACTGGCTTTCCAACGGTATGACGCACGTCCGGTTTGGATGAAAATTGGGGGCGTGGTCAACGATTTTTCGATTTTGGGGGCCTGGGAAAAATTGAAGTACTGGCAAGAGGTGACATTTCAAAATTTCTTCTGATTCGGATAGAGCACTTCACTGGCTTTCCAACCGTATGACGCACGTCCGGTTTGGATGAGAATTGTGGAGTGGAGGAGGTTTAGAGTAAAGTTTAGAGTTAAAGTTAGGGTTCGAATAAATTCGGGCACTTTCCCGCCGGAATTTTTAAAATTGTTGATTGGATCAGATAGAGCACTTCACTGGCTTTCCAACGGTATGACGCACGTCCGGTTTGGATGAAAATTGGGGGCGTGGTTAACGATTTTTCGATTTGGGGGGCCTGGGAAAAATTGAAGTACTGGCAAGAGGTGACATTTCAAAATTTCTTCTGATTCGGATAGAGCACTTCACTGGCTTTCCAACGGTATGACGCACGTCCGGTTTGGATGAAAATTGGGGGCGTGGTCAACGATTTTTCGATTTTGGGGGCCTGGGAAAAATTGAAGTACTGGCAAGAGGTGACATTTCAAAATTTCTTCTGATTCGGATAGAGCACTTCACTGGCTTTCCAACGGTATGACGCACGTCCGGTTTGGATGAAAATTGGGGGCGTGGTCAACGATTTTTCGATTTTGGGGGCCTGGGAAAAATTGAAGTACTGGCAAGAGGTGACATTTCAAAATTTCTTCTGATTCGGATAGAGCACTTCACTGGCTTTCCAACCGTATGACGCACGTCCGGTTTGGATGAGAATTGTGGAGTGGAGGAGGTTTAGAGTAAAGTTTAGAGTTAAAGTTAGGGTTCGAATAAATTCGGGCACTTTCCCGCCGGAATTTTTAAAATTGTTGATTGGATCAGATAGAGCACTTCACTGGCTTTCCAACGGTATGACGCACGTCCGGTTTGGATGAAAATTGGGGGCGTGGTCAACGATTTTTCGATTTTGGGGCCTGGGAAAAATTGAAGTACTGGCAAGAGGTGACATTTCAAAATTTCTTCTGATTCGGATAGAGCACTTCACTGGCTTTCCAACCGTATGACGCACGTCCGGTTTGGATGAGAATTGTGGAGTGGAGGAGGTTTAGAGTAAAGTTTAGAGTTAAAGTTAGGGTTCGAATAAATTCGGGCACTTTCCCGCCGGAATTTTTAAAATTTTTGATTGGATCAGATAGAGCACTTCACTGGCTTTCCAACGGTATGACGCACGTCCGGTTTGGATGAAAATTGGGGGCGTGGTTAACGATTTTTCGATTTGGGGGCCTGGGAAAAATTGAAGTACTGGCAAGAGGTGACATTTCAAAATTTCTTCTGATTCGGATAGAGCACTTCACTGGCTTTCCAACGGTATGACGCACGTCCGGTTTGGATGAAAATTGGGGGCGTGGTCAACGATTTTTCGATTTGGGGGCCTGGGAAAAATTGAAGTACTGGCAAGAGGTGACATTTCAAAATTTCTTCTGATTCGGATAGAGCACTTCACTGGCTTTCCAACGGTATGACGCACGTCCGGTTTGGATGAAAATTGGGGGCGTGGTCAACGATTTTTCGATTTTGGGGGCCTGGGAAAAATTGAAGTACTGGCAAGAGGTGACATTTCAAAATTTCTTCTGATTCGGATAGAGCACTTCACTGGCTTTCCAACGGTATGACGCACGTCCGGTTTGGATGAAAATTGGGGGCGTGGTCAACGATTTTTCGATTTTGGGGGCCTGGGAAAAATTGAAGTACTGGCAAGAGGTGACATTTCAAAATTTCTTCTGATTCGGATAGAGCACTTCACTGGCTTTCCAACCGTATGACGCACGTCCGGTTTGGATGAGAATTGTGGAGTGGAGGAGGTTTAGAGTAAAGTTTAGAGTTAAAGTTAGGGTTCGAATAAATTCGGGCACTTTCCCGCCGGAATTTTTAAAATTTTTGATTGGATCAGATAGAGCACTTCACTGGCTTTCCAACGGTATGACGCACGTCCGGTTTGGATGAAAATTGGGGGCGTGGTTAACGATTTTTCGATTTGGGGGCCTGGGAAAAATTGAAGTACTGGCAAGAGGTGACATTTCAAAATTTCTTCTGATTCGGATAGAGCACTTCACTGGCTTTCCAACGGTATGACGCACGTCCGGTTTGGATGAAAATTGGGGGCGTGGTCAACGATTTTTCGATTTTGGGGGCCTGGGAAAAATTGAAGTACTGGCAAGAGGTGACATTTCAAAATTTCTTCTGATTCGGATAGAGCACTTCACTGGCTTTCCAACGGTATGACGCACGTCCGGTTTGGATGAAAATTGGGGGCGTGGTCAACGATTTTTCGATTTGGGGGGCCTGGGAAAAATTGAAGTACTGGCAAGAGGTGACATTTCAAAATTTCTTCTGATTCGGATAGAGCACTTCACTGGCTTTCCAACGGTATGACGCACGTCCGGTTTGGATGAAAATTGGGGGCGTGGTCAACGATTTTTCGATTTTGGGGGCCTGGGAAAAATTGAAGTACTGGCAAGAGGTGACATTTCAAAATTTCTTCTGATTCGGATAGAGCACTTCACTGGCTTTCCAACCGTATGACGCACGTCCGGTTTGGATGAGAATTGTGGAGTGGAGGAGGTTTAGAGTAAAGTTTAGAGTTAAAGTTAGGGTTCGAATAAATTCGGGCACTTTCCCGCCGGAATTTTTAAAATTTTTGATTGGATCAGATAGAGCACTTCACTGGCTTTCCAACGGTATGACGCACGTCCGGTTTGGATGAAAATTGGGGGCGTGGTCAACGATTTTTCGATTTTGGGGGCCTGGGAAAAATTGAAGTACTGGCAAGAGGTGACATTTCAAAATTTCTTCTGATTCGGATAGAGCACTTCACTGGCTTTCCAACCGTATGACGCACGTCCGGTTTGGATGAGAATTGTGGAGTGGAGGAGGTTTAGAGTAAAGTTTAGAGTTAAAGTTAGGGTTCGAATAAATTCGGGCACTTTCCCGCCGGAATTTTTAAAATTGTTGATTGGATCAGATAGAGCACTTCACTGGCTTTCCAACGGTATGACGCACGTCCGGTTTGGATGAAAATTGGGGGCGTGGTCAACGATTTTTCGATTTGGGGGGCCTGGGAAAAATTGAAGTACTGGCAAGAGGTGACATTTCAAAATTTCTTCTGATTCGGATAGAGCACTTCACTGGCTTTCCAACGGTATGACGCACGTCCGGTTTGGATGAAAATTGGGGGCGTGGTCAACGATTTTTCGATTTTGGGGGCCTGGGAAAAATTGAAGTACTGGCAAGAGGTGACATTTCAAAATTTCTTCTGATTCGGATAGAGCACTTCACTGGCTTTCCAACCGTATGACGCACGTCCGGTTTGGATGAGAATTGTGGAGTGGAGGAGGTTTAGAGTAAAGTTTAGAGTTAAAGTTAGGGTTCGAATAAATTCGGGCACTTTCCCGCCGGAATTTTTAAAATTGTTGATTGGATCAGATAGAGCACTTCACTGGCTTTCCAACGGTATGACGCACGTCCGGTTTGGATGAAAATTGGGGGCGTGGTTAACGATTTTTCGATTTTGGGGGCCTGGGAAAAATTGAAGTACTGGCAAGAGGTGACATTTCAAAATTTCTTCTGATTCGGATAGAGCACTTCACTGGCTTTCCAACGGTATGACGCACGTCCGGTTTGGATGAAAATTGGGGGCGTGGTCAACGATTTTTCGATTTGGGGGGCCTGGGAAAAATTGAAGTACTGGCAAGAGGTGACATTTCAAAATTTCTTCTGATTCGGATAGAGCACTTCACTGGCTTTCCAACGGTATGACGCACGTCCGGTTTGGATGAAAATTGGGGGCGTGGTCAACGATTTTTCGATTTTGGGGGCCTGGGAAAAATTGAAGTACTGGCAAGAGGTGACATTTCAAAATTTCTTCTGATTCGGATAGAGCACTTCACTGGCTTTCCAACGGTATGACGCACGTCCGGTTTGGATGAAAATTGGGGGCGTGGTCAACGATTTTTCGATTTTGGGGGCCTGGGAAAAATTGAAGTACTGGCAAGAGGTGACATTTCAAAATTTCTTCTGATTCGGATAGAGCACTTCACTGGCTTTCCAACCGTATGACGCACGTCCGGTTTGGATGAGAATTGTGGAGTGGAGGAGGTTTAGAGTAAAGTTTAGAGTTAAAGTTAGGGTTCGAATAAATTCGGGCACTTTCCCGCCGGAATTTTTAAAATTGTTGATTGGATCAGATAGAGCACTTCACTGGCTTTCCAACGGTATGACGCACGTCCGGTTTGGATGAAAATTGGGGGCGTGGTTAACGATTTTTCGATTTGGGGGCCTGGGAAAAATTGAAGTACTGGCAAGAGGTGACATTTCAAAATTTCTTCTGATTCGGATAGAGCACTTCACTGGCTTTCCAACGGTATGACGCACGTCCGGTTTGGATGAAAATTGGGGGCGTGGTCAACGATTTTTCGATTTGGGGGGCCTGGGAAAAATTGAAGTACTGGCAAGAGGTGACATTTCAAAATTTCTTCTGATTCGGATAGAGCACTTCACTGGCTTTCCAACGGTATGACGCACGTCCGGTTTGGATGAAAATTGGGGGCGTGGTCAACGATTTTTCGATTTGGGGGCCTGGGAAAAATTGAAGTACTGGCAAGAGGTGACATTTCAAAATTTCTTCTGATTCGGATAGAGCACTTCACTGGCTTTCCAACGGTATGACGCACGTCCGGTTTGGATGAAAATTGGGGGCGTGGTCAACGATTTTTCGATTTTGGGGGCCTGGGAAAAATTGAAGTACTGGCAAGAGGTGACATTTCAAAATTTCTTCTGATTCGGATAGAGCACTTCACTGGCTTTCCAACCGTATGACGCACGTCCGGTTTGGATGAGAATTGTGGAGTGGAGGAGGTTTAGAGTAAAGTTTAGAGTTAAAGTTAGGGTTCGAATAAATTCGGGCACTTTCCCGCCGGAATTTTTAAAATTTTGATTGGATCAGATAGAGCACTTCACTGGCTTTCCAACGGTATGACGCACGTCCGGTTTGGATGAAAATTGGGGGCGTGGTCAACGATTTTTCGATTTTGGGGGCCTGGGAAAAATTGAAGTACTGGCAAGAGGTGACATTTCAAAATTTCTTCTGATTCGGATAGAGCACTTCACTGGCTTTCCAACCGTATGACGCACGTCCGGTTTGGATGAGAATTGTGGAGTGGAGGAGGTTTAGAGTAAAGTTTAGAGTTAAAGTTAGGGTTCGAATAAATTCGGGCACTTTCCCGCCGGAATTTTTAAAATTGTTGATTGGATCAGATAGAGCACTTCACTGGCTTTCCAACGGTATGACGCACGTCCGGTTTGGATGAAAATTGGGGGCGTGGTCAACGATTTTTCGATTTGGGGGGCCTGGGAAAAATTGAAGTACTGGCAAGAGGTGACATTTCAAAATTTCTTCTGATTCGGATAGAGCACTTCACTGGCTTTCCAACGGTATGACGCACGTCCGGTTTGGATGAAAATTGGGGGCGTGGTCAACGATTTTTCGATTTTGGGGGCCTGGGAAAAATTGAAGTACTGGCAAGAGGTGACATTTCAAAATTTCTTCTGATTCGGATAGAGCACTTCACTGGCTTTCCAACCGTATGACGCACGTCCGGTTTGGATGAGAATTGTGGAGTGGAGGAGGTTTAGAGTAAAGTTTAGAGTTAAAGTTAGGGTTCGAATAAATTCGGGCACTTTCCCGCCGGAATTTTTAAAATTGTTGATTGGATCAGATAGAGCACTTCACTGGCTTTCCAACGGTATGACGCACGTCCGGTTTGGATGAAAATTGGGGGCGTGGTTAACGATTTTTCGATTTTGGGGGCCTGGGAAAAATTGAAGTACTGGCAAGAGGTGACATTTCAAAATTTCTTCTGATTCGGATAGAGCACTTCACTGGCTTTCCAACGGTATGACGCACGTCCGGTTTGGATGAAAATTGGGGGCGTGGTCAACGATTTTTCGATTTTGGGGGCCTGGGAAAAATTGAAGTACTGGCAAGAGGTGACATTTCAAAATTTCTTCTGATTCGGATAGAGCACTTCACTGGCTTTCCAACGGTATGACGCACGTCCGGTTTGGATGAAAATTGGGGGCGTGGTCAACGATTTTTCGATTTTGGGGGCCTGGGAAAAATTGAAGTACTGGCAAGAGGTGACATTTCAAAATTTCTTCTGATTCGGATAGAGCACTTCACTGGCTTTCCAACCGTATGACGCACGTCCGGTTTGGATGAGAATTGTGGAGTGGAGGAGGTTTAGAGTAAAGTTTAGAGTTAAAGTTAGGGTTCGAATAAATTCGGGCACTTTCCCGCCGGAATTTTTAAAATTGTTGATTGGATCAGATAGAGCACTTCACTGGCTTTCCAACGGTATGACGCACGTCCGGTTTGGATGAAAATTGGGGGCGTGGTCAACGATTTTTCGATTTTGGGGGCCTGGGAAAAATTGAAGTACTGGCAAGAGGTGACATTTCAAAATTTCTTCTGATTCGGATAGAGCACTTCACTGGCTTTCCAACCGTATGACGCACGTCCGGTTTGGATGAGAATTGTGGAGTGGAGGAGGTTTAGAGTAAAGTTTAGAGTTAAAGTTAGGGTTCGAATAAATTCGGGCACTTTCCCGCCGGAATTTTTAAAATTGTTGATTGGATCAGATAGAGCACTTCACTGGCTTTCCAACGGTATGACGCACGTCCGGTTTGGATGAAAATTGGGGGCGTGGTTAACGATTTTTCGATTTTGGGGGCCTGGGAAAAATTGAAGTACTGGCAAGAGGTGACATTTCAAAATTTCTTCTGATTCGGATAGAGCACTTCACTGGCTTTCCAACGGTATGACGCACGTCCGGTTTGGATGAAAATTGGGGCGTGGTCAACGATTTTTCGATTTTGGGGGCCTGGGAAAAATTGAAGTACTGGCAAGAGGTGACATTTCAAAATTTCTTCTGATTCGGATAGAGCACTTCACTGGCTTTCCAACGGTATGACGCACGTCCGGTTTGGATGAAAATTGGGGGCGTGGTCAACGATTTTTCGATTTGGGGGGCCTGGGAAAAATTGAAGTACTGGCAAGAGGTGACATTTCAAAATTTCTTCTGATTCGGATAGAGCACTTCACTGGCTTTCCAACGGTATGACGCACGTCCGGTTTGGATGAAAATTGGGGGCGTGGTCAACGATTTTTCGATTTTGGGGGCCTGGGAAAAATTGAAGTACTGGCAAGAGGTGACATTTCAAAATTTCTTCTGATTCGGATAGAGCACTTCACTGGCTTTCCAACCGTATGACGCACGTCCGGTTTGGATGAGAATTGTGGAGTGGAGGAGGTTTAGAGTAAAGTTTAGAGTTAAAGTTAGGGTTCGAATAAATTCGGGCACTTTCCCGCCGGAATTTTTAAAATTTTTGATTGGATCAGATAGAGCACTTCACTGGCTTTCCAACGGTATGACGCACGTCCGGTTTGGATGAAAATTGGGGGCGTGGTTAACGATTTTTCGATTTTGGGGGCCTGGGAAAAATTGAAGTACTGGCAAGAGGTGACATTTCAAAATTTCTTCTGATTCGGATAGAGCACTTCACTGGCTTTCCAACGGTATGCACGTCCGGTTTGGATGAAAATTGGGGGCGTGGTCAACGATTTTTCGATTTTGGGGGCCTGGGAAAAATTGAAGTGAGTGACATTTCAAAATTTTTGATTCGGATAGAGCACTTCACTGGCTTTCCAACGGTATGACGCACGTCCGGTTTGGATGAAAATTGGGGGCGTGGTCAACAATTTTTCGATTTGGGGGCCTGGGAAAAATTGAAGTACTGGCAAGAGGTGACATTTCAAAATTTCTTCTGATTCGGATAGAGCACTTCACTGGCTTTCCAACGGTATGACGCACGTCCGGTTGGATGAAAATTGGGGGCGTGGTTAACGATTTTTCGATTTGGGGGCCTGGGAAAAATTGAAGTACTGGCAAGAGGTGACATTTCAAAATTTCTTCTGATTCGGATAGAGCACTTCACTGGCTTTCCAACGGTATGACGCACGTCCGGTTCGGATGAAAATTGGGGGCGTGGTCAACGATTTTTCGATTTTGGGGGCCTGGGAAAAATTGAAGTACTGGCAAGAGGTGACATTTCAAAATTTCTTCTGATTCGGATAGAGCACTTCACTGGCTTTCCAACGGTATGACGCACGTCCGGTTTGGATGAAAATTGGGGGCGTGGTCAACGATTTTTCGATTTGGGGGCCTGGGAAAAATTGAAGTACTGGCAAGAGGTGACATTTCAAAATTTCTTCTGATTCGGATAGAGCACTTCACTGGCTTTCCAACCGTATGACGCACGTCCGGTTTGGATGAGAATTGTGGAGTGGAGGAGGTTTAGAGTAAAGTTTAGAGTTAAAGTTAGGGTTCGAATAAATTCGGGCACTTTCCCGCCGGAATTTTTAAAATTGTTGATTGGATCAGATAGAGCACTTCACTGGCTTTCCAACGGTATGACGCACGTCCGGTTTGGATGAAAATTGGGGGCGTGGTCAACGATTTTTCGATTTTGGGGGCCTGGGAAAAATTGAAGTACTGGCAAGAGGTGACATTTCAAAATTTCTTCTGATTCGGATAGAGCACTTCACTGGCTTTCCAACCGTATGACGCACGTCCGGTTTGGATGAGAATTGTGGAGTGGAGGAGGTTTAGAGTAAAGTTTAGAGTTAAAGTTAGGGTTCGAATAAATTCGGGCACTTTCCCGCCGGAATTTTTAAAATTGTTGATTGGATCAGATAGAGCACTTCACTGGCTTTCCAACGGTATGACGCACGTCCGGTTTGGATGAAAATTGGGGGCGTGGTCAACGATTTTTCGATTTTGGGGCCTGGGAAAAATTGAAGTACTGGCAAGAGGTGACATTTCAAAATTTCTTCTGATTCGGATAGAGCACTTCACTGGCTTTCCAACGGTATGACGCACGTCCGGTTTGGATGAAAATTGGGGGCGTGGTCAACGATTTTTCGATTTTGGGGGCCTGGGAAAAATTGAAGTACTGGCAAGAGGTGACATTTCAAAATTTCTTCTGATTCGGATAGAGCACTTCACTGGCTTTCCAACCGTATGACGCACGTCCGGTTTGGATGAGAATTGTGGAGTGGAGGAGGTTTAGAGTAAAGTTTAGAGTTAAAGTTAGGGTTCGAATAAATTCGGGCACTTTCCCGCCGGAATTTTTAAAATTGTTGATTGGATCAGATAGAGCACTTCACTGGCTTTCCAACGGTATGACGCACGTCCGGTTTGGATGAAAATTGGGGGCGTGGTTAACGATTTTTCGATTTTGGGGGCCTGGGAAAAATTGAAGTACTGGCAAGAGGTGACATTTCAAAATTTCTTCTGATTCGGATAGAGCACTTCACTGGCTTTCCAACGGTATGACGCACGTCCGGTTTGGATGAAAATTGGGGGCGTGGTCAACGATTTTTCGATTTTGGGGGCCTGGGAAAAATTGAAGTACTGGCAAGAGGTGACATTTCAAAATTTCTTCTGATTCGGATAGAGCACTTCACTGGCTTTCCAACCGTATGACGCACGTCCGGTTTGGATGAGAATTGTGGAGTGGAGGAGGTTTAGAGTAAAGTTTAGAGTTAAAGTTAGGGTTCGAATAAATTCGGGCACTTTCCCGCCGGAATTTTTAAAATTTTTGATTGGATCAGATAGAGCACTTCACTGGCTTTCCAACGGTATGACGCACGTCCGGTTTGGATGAAAATTGGGGGCGTGGTTAACGATTTTTCGATTTTGGGGGCCTGGGAAAAATTGAAGTACTGGCAAGAGGTGACATTTCAAAATTTCTTCTGATTCGGATAGAGCACTTCACTGGCTTTCCAACGGTATGACGCACGTCCGGTTTGGATGAAAATTGGGGGCGTGGTCAACGATTTTTCGATTTTGGGGGCCTGGGAAAAATTGAAGTACTGGCAAGAGGTGACATTTCAAAATTTCTTCTGATTCGGATAGAGCACTTCACTGGCTTTCCAACGGTATGACGCACGTCCGGTTTGGATGAAAATTGGGGGCGTGGTCAACGATTTTTCGATTTTGGGGGCCTGGGAAAAATTGAAGTACTGGCAAGAGGTGACATTTCAAAATTTCTTCTGATTCGGATAGAGCACTTCACTGGCTTTCCAACCGTATGACGCACGTCCGGTTTGGATGAGAATTGTGGAGTGGAGGAGGTTTAGAGTAAAGTTTAGAGTTAAAGTTAGGGTTCGAATAAATTCGGGCACTTTCCCGCCGGAATTTTTAAAATTGTTGATTGGATCAGATAGAGCACTTCACTGGCTTTCCAACGGTATGACGCACGTCCGGTTTGGATGAAAATTGGGGGCGTGGTCAACGATTTTTCGATTTTGGGGGCCTGGGAAAAATTGAAGTACTGGCAAGAGGTGACATTTCAAAATTTCTTCTGATTCGGATAGAGCACTTCACTGGCTTTCCAACCGTATGACGCACGTCCGGTTTGGATGAGAATTGTGGAGTGGAGGAGGTTTAGAGTAAAGTTTAGAGTTAAAGTTAGGGTTCGAATAAATTCGGGCACTTTCCCGCCGGAATTTTTAAAATTGTTGATTGGATCAGATAGAGCACTTCACTGGCTTTCCAACGGTATGACGCACGTCCGGTTTGGATGAAAATTGGGGGCGTGGTTAACGATTTTTCGATTTTGGGGGCCTGGGAAAAATTGAAGTACTGGCAAGAGGTGACATTTCAAAATTTCTTCTGATTCGGATAGAGCACTTCACTGGCTTTCCAACGGTATGACGCACGTCCGGTTTGGATGAAAATTGGGGGCGTGGTCAACGATTTTTCGATTTTGGGGGCCTGGGAAAAATTGAAGTACTGGCAAGAGGTGACATTTCAAAATTTCTTCTGATTCGGATAGAGCACTTCACTGGCTTTCCAACGGTATGACGCACGTCCGGTTTGGATGAAAATTGGGGGCGTGGTCAACGATTTTTCGATTTGGGGGGCCTGGGAAAAATTGAAGTACTGGCAAGAGGTGACATTTCAAAATTTCTTCTGATTCGGATAGAGCACTTCACTGGCTTTCCAACGGTATGACGCACGTCCGGTTTGGATGAAAATTGGGGGCGTGGTCAACGATTTTTCGATTTTGGGGGCCTGGGAAAAATTGAAGTACTGGCAAGAGGTGACATTTCAAAATTTCTTCTGATTCGGATAGAGCACTTCACTGGCTTTCCAACCGTATGACGCACGTCCGGTTTGGATGAGAATTGTGGAGTGGAGGAGGTTTAGAGTAAAGTTTAGAGTTAAAGTTAGGGTTCGAATAAATTCGGGCACTTTCCCGCCGGAATTTTTAAAATTGTTGATTGGATCAGATAGAGCACTTCACTGGCTTTCCAACGGTATGACGCACGTCCGGTTTGGATGAAAATTGGGGGCGTGGTTAACGATTTTTCGATTTGGGGGGCCTGGGAAAAATTGAAGTACTGGCAAGAGGTGACATTTCAAAATTTCTTCTGATTCGGATAGAGCACTTCACTGGCTTTCCAACGGTATGACGCACGTCCGGTTTGGATGAAAATTGGGGGCGTGGTCAACGATTTTTCGATTTTGGGGGCCTGGGAAAAATTGAAGTACTGGCAAGAGGTGACATTTCAAAATTTCTTCTGATTCGGATAGAGCACTTCACTGGCTTTCCAACCGTATGACGCACGTCCGGTTTGGATGAGAATTGTGGAGTGGAGGAGGTTTAGAGTAAAGTTTAGAGTTAAAGTTAGGGTTCGAATAAATTCGGGCACTTTCCCGCCGGAATTTTTAAAATTGTTGATTGGATCAGATAGAGCACTTCACTGGCTTTCCAACGGTATGACGCACGTCCGGTTTGGATGAAAATTGGGGGCGTGGTTAACGATTTTTCGATTTTGGGGGCCTGGGAAAAATTGAAGTACTGGCAAGAGGTGACATTTCAAAATTTCTTCTGATTCGGATAGAGCACTTCACTGGCTTTCCAACCGTATGACGCACGTCCGGTTTGGATGAGAATTGTGGAGTGGAGGAGGTTTAGAGTAAAGTTTAGAGTTAAAGTTAGGGTTCGAATAAATTCGGGCACTTTCCCGCCGGAATTTTTAAAATTGTTGATTGGATCAGATAGAGCACTTCACTGGCTTTCCAACGGTATGACGCACGTCCGGTTTGGATGAAAATTGGGGGCGTGGTTAACGATTTTTCGATTTTGGGGGCCTGGGAAAAATTGAAGTACTGGCAAGAGGTGACATTTCAAAATTTCTTCTGATTCGGATAGAGCACTTCACTGGCTTTCCAACGGTATGACGCACGTCCGGTTTGGATGAAAATTGGGGGCGTGGTCAACGATTTTTCGATTTTGGGGGCCTGGGAAAAATTGAAGTACTGGCAAGAGGTGACATTTCAAAATTTCTTCTGATTCGGATAGAGCACTTCACTGGCTTTCCAACCGTATGACGCACGTCCGGTTTGGATGAGAATTGTGGAGTGGAGGAGGTTTAGAGTAAAGTTTAGAGTTAAAGTTAGGGTTCGAATAAATTCGGGCACTTTCCCGCCGGAATTTTTAAAATTTTTGATTGGATCAGATAGAGCACTTCACTGGCTTTCCAACGGTATGATGCACGTCCGGTTTGGATGAAAATTGGGGGCGTGGTTAACGATTTTTCGATTTTGGGGGGCCTGGGAAAAATTGAAGTACTGGCAAGAGGTGACATTTCAAAATTTCTTCTGATTCGGATAGAGCACTTCACTGGCTTTCCAACGGTATGACGCACGTCCGGTTTGGATGAAAATTGGGGGCGTGGTCAACGATTTTTCGATTTTGGGGGCCTGGGAAAAATTGAAGTACTGGCAAGAGGTGACATTTCAAAATTTCTTCTGATTCGGATAGAGCACTTCACTGGCTTTCCAACGGTATGACGCACGTCCGGTTTGGATGAAAATTGGGGGCGTGGTCAACGATTTTTCGATTTTGGGGGCCTGGGAAAAATTGAAGTACTGGCAAGAGGTGACATTTCAAAATTTCTTCTGATTCGGATAGAGCACTTCACTGGCTTTCCAACGGTATGACGCACGTCCGGTTTGGATGAAAATTGGGGGCGTGGTCAACGATTTTTCGATTTTGGGGGCCTGGGAAAAATTGAAGTACTGGCAAGAGGTGACATTTCAAAATTTCTTCTGATTCGGATAGAGCACTTCACTGGCTTTCCAACCGTATGACGCACGTCCGGTTTGGATGAGAATTGTGGAGTGGAGGAGGTTTAGAGTAAAGTTTAGAGTTAAAGTTAGGGTTCGAATAAATTGAAGCACTTTCCCGCCGGAATTTTTCAAAATTTTTTGATTGGATTCAGATAGAGCACTTCACTGGCTTTCCAACGGTATGACGCACGTCCGGTTTGGATGAAAATTGGGGGCGTGGTCAACGATTTTTCGATTTTGGGGGCCTGGGAAAAATTGAAGTACTGGCAAGAGGTGACATTTCAAAATTTCTTCTGATTCGGATAGAGCACTTCACTGGCTTTCCAACCGTATGACGCACGTCCGGTTTGGATGAGAATTGTGGAGTGGAGGAGGTTTAGAGTAAAGTTTAGAGTTAAAGTTAGGGTTCGAATAAATTCGGGCACTTTCCCGCCGGAATTTTTAAAATTTTTGATTGGATCAGATAGAGCACTTCACTGGCTTTCCAACGGTATGACGCACGTCCGGTTTGGATGAAAATTGGGGGCGTGGTCAACGATTTTTCGATTTGGGGGCCTGGGAAAAATTGAAGTACTGGCAAGAGGTGACATTTCAAAATTTCTTCTGATTCGGATAGAGCACTTCACTGGCTTTCCAACGGTATGACGCACGTCCGGTTTGGATGAAAATTGGGGGCGTGGTCAACGATTTTTCGATTTTGGGGGCCTGGGAAAAATTGAAGTACTGGCAAGAGGTGACATTTCAAAATTTCTTCTGATTCGGATAGAGCACTTCACTGGCTTTCCAACCGTATGACGCACGTCCGGTTTGGATGAGAATTGTGGAGTGGAGGAGGTTTAGAGTAAAGTTTAGAGTTAAAGTTAGGGTTCGAATAAATTCGGGCACTTTCCCGCCGGAATTTTTAAAATTGTTGATTGGATCAGATAGAGCACTTCACTGGCTTTCCAACGGTATGACGCACGTCCGGTTTGGATGAAAATTGGGGGCGTGGTTAACGATTTTTCGATTTGGGGGCCTGGGAAAAATTGAAGTACTGGCAAGAGGTGACATTTCAAAATTTCTTCTGATTCGGATAGAGCACTTCACTGGCTTTCCAACGGTATGACGCACGTCCGGTTTGGATGAAAATTGGGGGCGTGGTCAACGATTTTTCGATTTTGGGGGCCTGGGAAAAATTGAAGTACTGGCAAGAGGTGACATTTCAAAATTTCTTCTGATTCGGATAGAGCACTTCACTGGCTTTCCAACGGTATGACGCACGTCCGGTTTGGATGAAAATTGGGGGCGTGGTTAACGATTTTTCGATTTGGGGGGCCTGGGAAAAATTGAAGTACTGGCAAGAGGTGACATTTCAAAATTTCTTCTGATTCGGATAGAGCACTTCACTGGCTTTCCAACGGTATGATGCACGTCCGGTTTGGATGAAAATTGGGGGCGTGGTCAACGATTTTTCGATTTGGGGGGCCTGGGAAAAATTGAAGTACTGGCAAGAGGTGACATTTCAAAATTTCTTCTGATTCGGATAGAGCACTTCACTGGCTTTCCAACCGTATGACGCACGTCCGGTTTGGATGAGAATTGTGGAGTGGAGGAGGTTTAGAGTAAAGTTTAGAGTTAAAGTTAGGGTTCGAATAAATTCGGGCACTTTCCCGCCGGAATTTTTAAAATTGTTGATTGGATCAGATAGAGCACTTCACTGGCTTTCCAACGGTATGACGCACGTCCGGTTTGGATGAAAATTGGGGGCGTGGTCAACGATTTTTCGATTTGGGGGCCTGGGAAAAATTGAAGTACTGGCAAGAGGTGACATTTCAAAATTTCTTCTGATTCGGATAGAGCACTTCACTGGCTTTCCAACGGTATGACGCACGTCCGGTTTGGATGAAAATTGGGGGCGTGGTCAACGATTTTTCGATTTTGGGGGCCTGGGAAAAATTGAAGTACTGGCAAGAGGTGACATTTCAAAATTTCTTCTGATTCGGATAGAGCACTTCACTGGCTTTCCAACCGTATGACGCACGTCCGGTTTGGATGAGAATTGTGGAGTGGAGGAGGTTTAGAGTAAAGTTTAGAGTTAAAGTTAGGGTTCGAATAAATTCGGGCACTTTCCCGCCGGAATTTTTAAAATTGTTGATTGGATCAGATAGAGCACTTCACTGGCTTTCCAACGGTATGACGCACGTCCGGTTTGGATGAAAATTGGGGGCGTGGTTAACGATTTTTCGATTTTGGGGGCCTGGGAAAAATTGAAGTACTGGCAAGAGGTGACATTTCAAAATTTCTTCTGATTCGGATAGAGCACTTCACTGGCTTTCCAACGGTATGACGCACGTCCGGTTTGGATGAAAATTGGGGGCGTGGTCAACGATTTTTCGATTTTGGGGGCCTGGGAAAAATTGAAGTACTGGCAAGAGGTGACATTTCAAAATTTCTTCTGATTCGGATAGAGCACTTCACTGGCTTTCCAACCGTATGACGCACGTCCGGTTTGGATGAGAATTGTGGAGTGGAGGAGGTTTAGAGTAAAGTTTAGAGTTAAAGTTAGGGTTCGAATAAATTCGGGCACTTTCCCGCCGGAATTTTTAAAATTGTTGATTGGATCAGATAGAGCACTTCACTGGCTTTCCAACGGTATGACGCACGTCCGGTTTGGATGAAAATTGGGGGCGTGGTTAACGATTTTTCGATTTTGGGGGCCTGGGAAAAATTGAAGTACTGGCAAGAGGTGACATTTCAAAATTTCTTCTGATTCGGATAGAGCACTTCACTGGCTTTCCAACGGTATGACGCACGTCCGGTTTGGATGAAAATTGGGGGCGTGGTCAACGATTTTTCGATTTGGGGGGCCTGGGAAAAATTGAAGTACTGGCAAGAGGTGACATTTCAAAATTTCTTCTGATTCGGATAGAGCACTTCACTGGCTTTCCAACGGTATGACGCACGTCCGGTTTGGATGAAAATTGGGGGCGTGGTCAACGATTTTTCGATTTTGGGGGCCTGGGAAAAATTGAAGTACTGGCAAGAGGTGACATTTCAAAATTTCTTCTGATTCGGATAGAGCACTTCACTGGCTTTCCAACCGTATGACGCACGTCCGGTTTGGATGAGAATTGTGGAGTGGAGGAGGTTTAGAGTAAAGTTTAGAGTTAAAGTTAGGGTTCGAATAAATTCGGGCACTTTCCCGCCGGAATTTTTAAAATTGTTGATTGGATCAGATAGAGCACTTCACTGGCTTTCCAACGGTATGACGCACGTCCGGTTTGGATGAAAATTGGGGGCGTGGTCAACGATTTTTCGATTTTGGGGGCCTGGGAAAAATTGAAGTACTGGCAAGAGGTGACATTTCAAAATTTCTTCTGATTCGGATAGAGCACTTCACTGGCTTTCCAACCGTATGACGCACGTCCGGTTTGGATGAGAATTGTGGAGTGGAGGAGGTTTAGAGTAAAGTTTAGAGTTAAAGTTAGGGTTCGAATAAATTCGGGCACTTTCCCGCCGGAATTTTTAAAATTGTTGATTGGATCAGATAGAGCACTTCACTGGCTTTCCAACGGTATGACGCACGTCCGGTTTGGATGAAAATTGGGGGCGTGGTTAACGATTTTTCGATTTGGGGGCCTGGGAAAAATTGAAGTACTGGCAAGAGGTGACATTTCAAAATTTCTTCTGATTCGGATAGAGCACTTCACTGGCTTTCCAACGGTATGACGCACGTCCGGTTTGGATGAAAATTGGGGGCGTGGTCAACGATTTTTCGATTTGGGGGGCCTGGGAAAAATTGAAGTACTGGCAAGAGGTGACATTTCAAAATTTCTTCTGATTCGGATAGAGCACTTCACTGGCTTTCCAACGGTATGACGCACGTCCGGTTTGGATGAAAATTGGGGGCGTGGTCAACGATTTTTCGATTTGGGGGGCCTGGGAAAAATTGAAGTACTGGCAAGAGGTGACATTTCAAAATTTCTTCTGATTCGGATAGAGCACTTCACTGGCTTTCCAACGGTATGACGCACGTCCGGTTTGGATGAAAATTGGGGGCGTGGTCAACGATTTTTCGATTTTGGGGGCCTGGGAAAAATTGAAGTACTGGCAAGAGGTGACATTTCAAAATTTCTTCTGATTCGGATAGAGCACTTCACTGGCTTTCCAACCGTATGACGCACGTCCGGTTTGGATGAGAATTGTGGAGTGGAGGAGGTTTAGAGTAAAGTTTAGAGTTAAAGTTAGGGTTCGAATAAATTCGGGCACTTTCCCGCCGGAATTTTTAAAATTTTTGATTGGATCAGATAGAGCACTTCACTGGCTTTCCAACGGTATGACGCACGTCCGGTTTGGATGAAAATTGGGGGCGTGGTTAACGATTTTTCGATTTTGGGGGCCTGGGAAAAATTGAAGTACTGGCAAGAGGTGACATTTCAAAATTTCTTCTGATTCGGATAGAGCACTTCACTGGCTTTCCAACGGTATGACGCACGTCCGGTTTGGATGAAAATTGGGGGCGTGGTCAACGATTTTTCGATTTTGGGGGCCTGGGAAAAATTGAAGTACTGGCAAGAGGTGACATTTCAAAATTTCTTCTGATTCGGATAGAGCACTTCACTGGCTTTCCAACGGTATGACGCACGTCCGGTTTGGATGAAAATTGGGGGCGTGGTCAACGATTTTTCGATTTTGGGGGCCTGGGAAAAATTGAAGTACTGGCAAGAGGTGACATTTCAAAATTTCTTCTGATTCGGATAGAGCACTTCACTGGCTTTCCAACGGTATGACGCACGTCCGGTTTGGATGAAAATTGGGGCGTGGTCAACGATTTTTCGATTTGGGGGCCTGGGAAAAATTGAAGTACTGGCAAGAGGTGACATTTCAAAATTTCTTCTGATTCGGATAGAGCACTTCACTGGCTTTCCAACGGTATGACGCACGTCCGGTTTGGATGAAAATTGGGGGCGTGGTCAACGATTTTTCGATTTGGGGGGCCTGGGAAAAATTGAAGTACTGGCAAGAGGTGACATTTCAAAATTTCTTCTGATTCGGATAGAGCACTTCACTGGCTTTCCAACGGTATGACGCACGTCCGGTTCGGATGAAAATTGGGGGCGTGGTCAACGATTTTTCGATTTGGGGGCCTGGGAAAAATTGAAGTACTGGCAAGAGGTGACATTTCAAAATTTCTTCTGATTCGGATAGAGCACTTCACTGGCTTTCCAACCGTATGACGCACGTCCGGTTTGGATGAGAATTGTGGAGTGGAGGAGGTTTAGAGTAAAGTTTAGAGTTAAAGTTAGGGTTCGAATAAATTCGGGCACTTTCCCGCCGGAATTTTTAAAATTGTTGATTGGATCAGATAGAGCACTTCACTGGCTTTCCAACGGTATGACGCACGTCCGGTTTGGATGAAAATTGGGGGCGTGGTTAACGATTTTTCGATTTTGGGGGCCTGGGAAAAATTGAAGTACTGGCAAGAGGTGACATTTCAAAATTTCTTCTGATTCGGATAGAGCACTTCACTGGCTTTCCAACGGTATGACGCACGTCCGGTTTGGATGAAAATTGGGGGCGTGGTTAACGATTTTTCGATTTTGGGGGCCTGGGAAAAATTGAAGTACTGGCAAGAGGTGACATTTCAAAATTTCTTCTGATTCGGATAGAGCACTTCACTGGCTTTCCAACGGTATGACGCACGTCCGGTTTGGATGAAAATTGGGGGCGTGGTCAACGATTTTTCGATTTTGGGGGCCTGGGAAAAATTGAAGTACTGGCAAGAGGTGACATTTCAAAATTTCTTCTGATTCGGATAGAGCACTTCACTGGCTTTCCAACGGTATGACGCACGTCCGGTTTGGATGAAAATTGGGGGCGTGGTCAACGATTTTTCGATTTTGGGGGCCTGGGAAAAATTGAAGTACTGGCAAGAGGTGACATTTCAAAATTTCTTCTGATTCGGATAGAGCACTTCACTGGCTTTCCAACCGTATGACGCACGTCCGGTTTGGATGAGAATTGTGGAGTGGAGGAGGTTTAGAGTAAAGTTTAGAGTTAAAGTTAGGGTTCGAATAAATTCGGGCACTTTCCCGCCGGAATTTTTAAAATTGTTGATTGGATCAGATAGAGCACTTCACTGGCTTTCCAACGGTATGACGCACGTCCGGTTTGGATGAAAATTGGGGGCGTGGTTAACGATTTTTCGATTTGGGGGCCTGGGAAAAATTGAAGTACTGGCAAGAGGTGACATTTCAAAATTTCTTCTGATTCGGATAGAGCACTTCACTGGCTTTCCAACGGTATGACGCACGTCCGGTTTGGATGAAAATTGGGGGCGTGGTCAACGATTTTTCGATTTTGGGGGCCTGGGAAAAATTGAAGTACTGGCAAGAGGTGACATTTCAAAATTTCTTCTGATTCGGATAGAGCACTTCACTGGCTTTCCAACCGTATGACGCACGTCCGGTTTGGATGAGAATTGTGGAGTGGAGGAGGTTTAGAGTAAAGTTTAGAGTTAAAGTTAGGGTTCGAATAAATTCGGGCACTTTCCCGCCGGAATTTTTAAAATTGTTGATTGGATCAGATAGAGCACTTCACTGGCTTTCCAACGGTATGACGCACGTCCGGTTTGGATGAAAATTGGGGGCGTGGTTAACGATTTTTCGATTTTGGGGGCCTGGGAAAAATTGAAGTACTGGCAAGAGGTGACATTTCAAAATTTCTTCTGATTCGGATAGAGCACTTCACTGGCTTTCCAACGGTATGACGCACGTCCGGTTTGGATGAAAATTGGGGGCGTGGTCAACGATTTTTCGATTTGGGGGGCCTGGGAAAAATTGAAGTACTGGCAAGAGGTGACATTTCAAAATTTCTTCTGATTCGGATAGAGCACTTCACTGGCTTTCCAACGGTATGACGCACGTCCGGTTTGGATGAAAATTGGGGGCGTGGTCAACGATTTTTCGATTTTGGGGGCCTGGGAAAAATTGAAGTACTGGCAAGAGGTGACATTTCAAAATTTCTTCTGATTCGGATAGAGCACTTCACTGGCTTTCCAACGGTATGACGCACGTCCGGTTTGGATGAAAATTGTGGAGTGGAGGAGGTTTAGAGTAAAGTTTAGAGTTAAAGTTAGGGTTCGAATAAATTCGGGCACTTTCCCGCCGGAATTTTTAAAATTTCTTCTGATTCGGATAGAGCACTTCACTGGCTTTCCAACGGTATGACGCACGTCCGGTTTGGATGAAAATTGGGGGCGTGGTCAACGATTTTTCGATTTTGGGGGCCTGGGAAAAATTGAAGTACTGGCAAGAGGTGACATTTCAAAATTTCTTCTGATTCGGATAGAGCACTTCACTGGCTTTCCAACCGTATGACGCACGTCCGGTTTGGATGAGAATTGTGGAGTGGAGGAGGTTTAGAGTAAAGTTTAGAGTTAAAGTTAGGGTTCGAATAAATTCGGGCACTTTCCCGCCGGAATTTTTAAAATTGTTGATTGGATCAGATAGAGCACTTCACTGGCTTTCCAACGGTATGACGCACGTCCGGTTTGGATGAAAATTGGGGGCGTGGTTAACGATTTTTCGATTTGGGGGCCTGGGAAAAATTGAAGTACTGGCAAGAGGTGACATTTCAAAATTTCTTCTGATTCGGATAGAGCACTTCACTGGCTTTCCAACGGTATGATGCACGTCCGGTTTGGATGAAAATTGGGGGCGTGGTCAACGATTTTTCGATTTGGGGGGCCTGGGAAAAATTGAAGTACTGGCAAGAGGTGACATTTCAAAATTTCTTCTGATTCGGATAGAGCACTTCACTGGCTTTCCAACGGTATGACGCACGTCCGGTTTGGATGAAAATTGGGGGCGTGGTCAACGATTTTTCGATTTGGGGGGCCTGGGAAAAATTGAAGTACTGGCAAGAGGTGACATTTCAAAATTTCTTCTGATTCGGATAGAGCACTTCACTGGCTTTCCAACGGTATGACGCACGTCCGGTTTGGATGAAAATTGGGGGCGTGGTCAACGATTTTTCGATTTTGGGGGCCTGGGAAAAATTGAAGTACTGGCAAGAGGTGACATTTCAAAATTTCTTCTGATTCGGATAGAGCACTTCACTGGCTTTCCAACCGTATGACGCACGTCCGGTTTGGATGAGAATTGTGGAGTGGAGGAGGTTTAGAGTAAAGTTTAGAGTTAAAGTTAGGGTTCGAATAAATTCGGGCACTTTCCCGCCGGAATTTTTAAAATTGTTGATTGGATCAGATAGAGCACTTCACTGGCTTTCCAACGGTATGACGCACGTCCGGTTTGGATGAAAATTGGGGGCGTGGTTAACGATTTTTCGATTTGGGGGGCCTGGGAAAAATTGAAGTACTGGCAAGAGGTGACATTTCAAAATTTCTTCTGATTCGGATAGAGCACTTCACTGGCTTTCCAACGGTATGACGCACGTCCGGTTTGGATGAAAATTGGGGGCGTGGTCAACGATTTTTCGATTTGGGGGGCCTGGGAAAAATTGAAGTACTGGCAAGAGGTGACATTTCAAAATTTCTTCTGATTCGGATAGAGCACTTCACTGGCTTTCCAACGGTATGACGCACGTCCGGTTTGGATGAAAATTGGGGGCGTGGTCAACGATTTTTCGATTTGGGGGGCCTGGGAAAAATTGAAGTACTGGCAAGAGGTGACATTTCAAAATTTCTTCTGATTCGGATAGAGCACTTCACTGGCTTTCCAACGGTATGACGCACGTCCGGTTTGGATGAAAATTGGGGGCGTGGTCAACGATTTTTCGATTTTGGGGGCCTGGGAAAAATTGAAGTACTGGCAAGAGGTGACATTTCAAAATTTCTTCTGATTCGGATAGAGCACTTCACTGGCTTTCCAACCGTATGACGCACGTCCGGTTTGGATGAGAATTGTGGAGTGGAGGAGGTTTAGAGTAAAGTTTAGAGTTAAAGTTAGGGTTCGAATAAATTCGGGCACTTTCCCGCCGGAATTTTTAAAATTGTTGATTGGATCAGATAGAGCACTTCACTGGCTTTCCAACGGTATGACGCACGTCCGGTTTGGATGAAAATTGGGGGCGTGGTCAACGATTTTTCGATTTTGGGGGCCTGGGAAAAATTGAAGTACTGGCAAGAGGTGACATTTCAAAATTTCTTCTGATTCGGATAGAGCACTTCACTGGCTTTCCAACCGTATGACGCACGTCCGGTTTGGATGAGAATTGTGGAGTGGAGGAGGTTTAGAGTAAAGTTTAGAGTTAAAGTTAGGGTTCGAATAAATTCGGGCACTTTCCCGCCGGAATTTTTAAAATTGTTGATTGGATCAGATAGAGCACTTCACTGGCTTTCCAACGGTATGACGCACGTCCGGTTTGGATGAAAATTGGGGGCGTGGTTAACGATTTTTCGATTTGGGGGGCCTGGGAAAAATTGAAGTACTGGCAAGAGGTGACATTTCAAAATTTCTTCTGATTCGGATAGAGCACTTCACTGGCTTTCCAACGGTATGACGCACGTCCGGTTTGGATGAAAATTGGGGGCGTGGTCAACGATTTTTCGATTTGGGGGGCCTGGGAAAAATTGAAGTACTGGCAAGAGGTGACATTTCAAAATTTCTTCTGATTCGGATAGAGCACTTCACTGGCTTTCCAACGGTATGACGCACGTCCGGTTTGGATGAAAATTGGGGGCGTGGTCAACGATTTTTCGATTTTGGGGGCCTGGGAAAAATTGAAGTACTGGCAAGAGGTGACATTTCAAAATTTCTTCTGATTCGGATAGAGCACTTCACTGGCTTTCCAACGGTATGACGCACGTCCGGTTTGGATGAAAATTGGGGGCGTGGTCAACGATTTTTCGATTTTGGGGGCCTGGGAAAAATTGAAGTACTGGCAAGAGGTGACATTTCAAAATTTCTTCTGATTCGGATAGAGCACTTCACTGGCTTTCCAACGGTATGACGCACGTCCGGTTTGGATGAAAATTGGGGGCGTGGTCAACGATTTTTCGATTTTGGGGGCCTGGGAAAAATTGAAGTACTGGCAAGAGGTGACATTTCAAAATTTCTTCTGATTCGGATAGAGCACTTCACTGGCTTTCCAACCGTATGACGCACGTCCGGTTTGGATGAGAATTGTGGAGTGGAGGAGGTTTAGAGTAAAGTTTAGAGTTAAAGTTAGGGTTCGAATAAATTCGGGCACTTTCCCGCCGGAATTTTAAAATTGTTGATTGGATCAGATAGAGCACTTCACTGGCTTTCCAACGGTATGACGCACGTCCGGTTTGGATGAAAATTGGGGGCGTGGTCAACGATTTTTCGATTTTGGGGGCCTGGGAAAAATTGAAGTACTGGCAAGAGGTGACATTTCAAAATTTCTTCTGATTCGGATAGAGCACTTCACTGGCTTTCCAACGGTATGACGCACGTCCGGTTTGGATGAGAATTGTGGAGTGGAGGAGGTTTAGAGTAAAGTTTAGAGTTAAAGTTAGGGTTCGAATAAATTCGGGCACTTTCCCGCCGGAATTTTTAAAATTTCTTCTGATCAGATAGAGCACTTCACTGGCTTTCCAACGGTATGACGCACGTCCGGTTTGGATGAAAATTGGGGGCGTGGTTAACGATTTTTCGATTTGGGGGGCCTGGGAAAAATTGAAGTACTGGCAAGAGGTGACATTTCAAAATTTCTTCTGATTCGGATAGAGCACTTCACTGGCTTTCCAACGGTATGACGCACGTCCGGTTTGGATGAAAATTGGGGGCGTGGTCAACGATTTTTCGATTTTGGGGGCCTGGGAAAAATTGAAGTACTGGCAAGAGGTGACATTTCAAAATTTCTTCTGATTCGGATAGAGCACTTCACTGGCTTTCCAACGGTATGACGCACGTCCGGTTTGGATGAAAATTGGGGGCGTGGTCAACGATTTTTCGATTTTGGGGGCCTGGGAAAAATTGAAGTACTGGCAAGAGGTGACATTTCAAAATTTCTTCTGATTCGGATAGAGCACTTCACTGGCTTTCCAACCGTATGACGCACGTCCGGTTTGGATGAGAATTGTGGAGTGGAGGAGGTTTAGAGTAAAGTTTAGAGTTAAAGTTAGGGTTCGAATAAATTCGGGCACTTTCCCGCCGGAATTTTTAAAATTGTTGATTGGATCAGATAGAGCACTTCACTGGCTTTCCAACGGTATGACGCACGTCCGGTTTGGATGAAAATTGGGGGCGTGGTCAACGATTTTTCGATTTTGGGGGCCTGGGAAAAATTGAAGTACTGGCAAGAGGTGACATTTCAAAATTTCTTCTGATTCGGATAGAGCACTTCACTGGCTTTCCAACCGTATGACGCACGTCCGGTTTGGATGAGAATTGTGGAGTGGAGGAGGTTTAGAGTAAAGTTTAGAGTTAAAGTTAGGGTTCGAATAAATTCGGGCACTTTCCCGCCGGAATTTTTAAAATTTTTGATTGGATCAGATAGAGCACTTCACTGGCTTTCCAACGGTATGACGCACGTCCGGTTTGGATGAAAATTGGGGGCGTGGTTAACGATTTTTCGATTTGGGGGCCTGGGAAAAATTGAAGTACTGGCAAGAGGTGACATTTCAAAATTTCTTCTGATTCGGATAGAGCACTTCACTGGCTTTCCAACGGTATGACGCACGTCCGGTTTGGATGAAAATTGGGGGCGTGGTTAACGATTTTTCGATTTTGGGGGCCTGGGAAAAATTGAAGTACTGGCAAGAGGTGACATTTCAAAATTTCTTCTGATTCGGATAGAGCACTTCACTGGCTTTCCAACGGTATGACGCACGTCCGGTTTGGATGAAAATTGGGGGCGTGGTCAACGATTTTTCGATTTTGGGGGCCTGGGAAAAATTGAAGTACTGGCAAGAGGTGACATTTCAAAATTTCTTCTGATTCGGATAGAGCACTTCACTGGCTTTCCAACCGTATGACGCACGTCCGGTTTGGATGAGAATTGTGGAGTGGAGGAGGTTTAGAGTAAAGTTTAGAGTTAAAGTTAGGGTTCGAATAAATTCGGGCACTTTCCCGCCGGAATTTTTAAAATTGTTGATTGGATCAGATAGAGCACTTCACTGGCTTTCCAACGGTATGACGCACGTCCGGTTTGGATGAAAATTGGGGGCGTGGTTAACGATTTTTCGATTTGGGGGGCCTGGGAAAAATTGAAGTACTGGCAAGAGGTGACATTTCAAAATTTCTTCTGATTCGGATAGAGCACTTCACTGGCTTTCCAACGGTATGACGCACGTCCGGTTTGGATGAAAATTGGGGGCGTGGTCAACGATTTTTCGATTTGGGGCGCCTGGGAAAAATTGAAGTACTGGCAAGAGGTGACATTTCAAAATTTCTTCTGATTCGGATAGAGCACTTCACTGGCTTTCCAACGGTATGACGCACGTCCGGTTTGGATGAAAATTGGGGGCGTGGTCAACGATTTTTCGATTTGGGGGGCCTGGGAAAAATTGAAGTACTGGCAAGAGGTGACATTTCAAAATTTCTTCTGATTCGGATAGAGCACTTCACTGGCTTTCCAACGGTATGACGCACGTCCGGTTTGGATGAAAATTGGGGGCGTGGTTAACGATTTTTCGATTTTGGGGGCCTGGGAAAAATTGAAGTACTGGCAAGAGGTGACATTTCAAAATTTCTTCTGATTCGGATAGAGCACTTCACTGGCTTTCCAACCGTATGACGCACGTCCGGTTTGGATGAGAATTGTGGAGTGGAGGAGGTTTAGAGTAAAGTTTAGAGTTAAAGTTAGGGTTCGAATAAATTCGGGCACTTTCCCGCCGGAATTTTTAAAATTTTTGATTGGATCAGATAGAGCACTTCACTGGCTTTCCAACGGTATGACGCACGTCCGGTTTGGATGAAAATTGGGGGCGTGGTTAACGATTTTTCGATTTTGGGGGCCTGGGAAAAATTGAAGTACTGGCAAGAGGTGACATTTCAAAATTTCTTCTGATTCGGATAGAGCACTTCACTGGCTTTCCAACGGTATGACGCACGTCCGGTTTGGATGAAAATTGGGGGCGTGGTCAACGATTTTTCGATTTTGGGGGCCTGGGAAAAATTGAAGTACTGGCAAGAGGTGACATTTCAAAATTTCTTCTGATTCGGATAGAGCACTTCACTGGCTTTCCAACGGTATGACGCACGTCCGGTTTGGATGAAAATTGGGGGCGTGGTCAACGATTTTTCGATTTGGGGGGCCTGGGAAAAATTGAAGTACTGGCAAGAGGTGACATTTCAAAATTTCTTCTGATTCGGATAGAGCACTTCACTGGCTTTCCAACGGTATGACGCACGTCCGGTTTGGATGAAAATTGGGGGCGTGGTCAACGATTTTTCGATTTTGGGGGCCTGGGAAAAATTGAAGTACTGGCAAGAGGTGACATTTCAAAATTTCTTCTGATTCGGATAGAGCACTTCACTGGCTTTCCAACCGTATGACGCACGTCCGGTTTGGATGAGAATTGTGGAGTGGAGGAGGTTTAGAGTAAAGTTTAGAGTTAAAGTTAGGGTTCGAATAAATTCGGGCACTTTCCCGCCGGAATTTTTAAAATTGTTGATTGGATCAGATAGAGCACTTCACTGGCTTTCCAACGGTATGACGCACGTCCGGTTTGGATGAAAATTGGGGGCGTGGTTAACGATTTTTCGATTTTGGGGGCCTGGGAAAAATTGAAGTACTGGCAAGAGGTGACATTTCAAAATTTCTTCTGATTCGGATAGAGCACTTCACTGGCTTTCCAACCGTATGACGCACGTCCGGTTTGGATGAGAATTGTGGAGTGGAGGAGGTTTAGAGTAAAGTTTAGAGTTAAAGTTAGGGTTCGAATAAATTCGGGCACTTTCCCGCCGGAATTTTTAAAATTGTTGATTGGATCAGATAGAGCACTTCACTGGCTTTCCAACGGTATGACGCACGTCCGGTTTGGATGAAAATTGGGGGCGTGGTTAACGATTTTTCGATTTTGGGGGCCTGGGAAAAATTGAAGTACTGGCAAGAGGTGACATTTCAAAATTTCTTCTGATTCGGATAGAGCACTTCACTGGCTTTCCAACGGTATGACGCACGTCCGGTTTGGATGAAAATTGGGGGCGTGGTCAACGATTTTTCGATTTTGGGGGCCTGGGAAAAATTGAAGTACTGGCAAGAGGTGACATTTCAAAATTTCTTCTGATTCGGATAGAGCACTTCACTGGCTTTCCAACGGTATGACGCACGTCCGGTTTGGATGAAAATTGGGGGCGTGGTCAACGATTTTTCGATTTTGGGGGCCTGGGAAAAATTGAAGTACTGGCAAGAGGTGACATTTCAAAATTTCTTCTGATTCGGATAGAGCACTTCACTGGCTTTCCAACCGTATGACGCACGTCCGGTTTGGATGAGAATTGTGGAGTGGAGGAGGTTTAGAGTAAAGTTTAGAGTTAAAGTTAGGGTTCGAATAAATTCGGGCACTTTCCCGCCGGAATTTTTAAAATTGTTGATTGGATCAGATAGAGCACTTCACTGGCTTTCCAACGGTATGACGCACGTCCGGTTTGGATGAAAATTGGGGGCGTGGTTAACGATTTTTCGATTTTGGGGGCCTGGGAAAAATTGAAGTACTGGCAAGAGGTGACATTTCAAAATTTCTTCTGATTCGGATAGAGCACTTCACTGGCTTTCCAACGGTATGACGCACGTCCGGTTTGGATGAAAATTGGGGGCGTGGTCAACGATTTTTCGATTTGGGGGCCTGGGAAAAATTGAAGTACTGGCAAGAGGTGACATTTCAAAATTTCTTCTGATTCGGATAGAGCACTTCACTGGCTTTCCAACGGTATGACGCACGTCCGGTTTGGATGAAAATTGGGGGCGTGGTCAACGATTTTTCGATTTTGGGGGGCCTGGGAAAAATTGAAGTACTGGCAAGAGGTGACATTTCAAAATTTCTTCTGATTCGGATAGAGCACTTCACTGGCTTTCCAACCGTATGACGCACGTCCGGTTTGGATGAGAATTGTGGAGTGGAGGAGGTTTAGAGTAAAGTTTAGAGTTAAAGTTAGGGTTCGAATAAATTCGGGCACTTTCCCGCCGGAATTTTAAAATTGTTGATTGGATCAGATAGAGCACTTCACTGGCTTTCCAACGGTATGACGCACGTCCGGTTTGGATGAAAATTGGGGGCGTGGTTAACGATTTTTCGATTTTGGGGGGCCTGGGAAAAATTGAAGTACTGGCAAGAGGTGACATTTCAAAATTTCTTCTGATTCGGATAGAGCACTTCACTGGCTTTCCAACGGTATGACGCACGTCCGGTTTGGATGAAAATTGGGGGCGTGGTCAACGATTTTTCGATTTTGGGGGCCTGGGAAAAATTGAAGTACTGGCAAGAGGTGACATTTCAAAATTTCTTCTGATTCGGATAGAGCACTTCACTGGCTTTCCAACGGTATGACGCACGTCCGGTTTGGATGAAAATTGGGGGCGTGGTCAACGATTTTTCGATTTGGGGGGCCTGGGAAAAATTGAAGTACTGGCAAGAGGTGACATTTCAAAATTTCTTCTGATTCGGATAGAGCACTTCACTGGCTTTCCAACGGTATGACGCACGTCCGGTTTGGATGAAAATTGGGGGCGTGGTCAACGATTTTTCGATTTTGGGGGCCTGGGAAAAATTGAAGTACTGGCAAGAGGTGACATTTCAAAATTTCTTCTGATTCGGATAGAGCACTTCACTGGCTTTCCAACGGTATGACGCACGTCCGGTTTGGATGAAAATTGGGGGCGTGGTCAACGATTTTTCGATTTTGGGGGCCTGGGAAAAATTGAAGTACTGGCAAGAGGTGACATTTCAAAATTTCTTCTGATTCGGATAGAGCACTTCACTGGCTTTCCAACCGTATGACGCACGTCCGGTTTGGATGAGAATTGTGGAGTGGAGGAGGTTTAGAGTAAAGTTTAGAGTTAAAGTTAGGGTTCGAATAAATTCGGGCACTTTCCCGCCGGAATTTTTAAAATTGTTGATTGGATCAGATAGAGCACTTCACTGGCTTTCCAACGGTATGACGCACGTCCGGTTTGGATGAAAATTGGGGGCGTGGTTAACGATTTTTCGATTTTGGGGGCCTGGGAAAAATTGAAGTACTGGCAAGAGGTGACATTTCAAAATTTCTTCTGATTCGGATAGAGCACTTCACTGGCTTTCCAACGGTATGACGCACGTCCGGTTTGGATGAAAATTGGGGGCGTGGTCAACGATTTTTCGATTTTGGGGGCCTGGGAAAAATTGAAGTACTGGCAAGAGGTGACATTTCAAAATTTCTTCTGATTCGGATAGAGCACTTCACTGGCTTTCCAACCGTATGACGCACGTCCGGTTTGGATGAGAATTGTGGAGTGGAGGAGGTTTAGAGTAAAGTTTAGAGTTAAAGTTAGGGTTCGAATAAATTCGGGCACTTTCCCGCCGGAATTTTTAAAATTTTTGATTGGATCAGATAGAGCACTTCACTGGCTTTCCAACGGTATGACGCACGTCCGGTTTGGATGAAAATTGGGGGCGTGGTTAACGATTTTTCGATTTTGGGGGCCTGGGAAAAATTGAAGTACTGGCAAGAGGTGACATTTCAAAATTTCTTCTGATTCGGATAGAGCACTTCACTGGCTTTCCAACGGTATGACGCACGTCCGGTTTGGATGAAAATTGGGGGCGTGGTCAACGATTTTTCGATTTTGGGGGCCTGGGAAAAATTGAAGTACTGGCAAGAGGTGACATTTCAAAATTTCTTCTGATTCGGATAGAGCACTTCACTGGCTTTCCAACCGTATGACGCACGTCCGGTTTGGATGAGAATTGTGGAGTGGAGGAGGTTTAGAGTAAAGTTTAGAGTTAAAGTTAGGGTTCGAATAAATTCGGGCACTTTCCCGCCGGAATTTTTAAAATTGTTGATTGGATCAGATAGAGCACTTCACTGGCTTTCCAACGGTATGACGACGCACGTCCGGTTTGGATGAAAATTGGGGGCGTGGTTAACGATTTTTCGATTTTGGGGGCCTGGGAAAAATTGAAGTACTGGCAAGAGGTGACATTTCAAAATTTCTTCTGATTCGGATAGAGCACTTCACTGGCTTTCCAACGGTATGACGCACGTCCGGTTTGGATGAAAATTGGGGGCGTGGTCAACGATTTTTCGATTTTGGGGGCCTGGGAAAAATTGAAGTACTGGCAAGAGGTGACATTTCAAAATTTCTTCTGATTCGGATAGAGCACTTCACTGGCTTTCCAACCGTATGACGCACGTCCGGTTTGGATGAGAATTGTGGAGTGGAGGAGGTTTAGAGTAAAGTTTAGAGTTAAAGTTAGGGTTCGAATAAATTCGGGCACTTTCCCGCCGGAATTTTTAAAATTGTTGATTGGATCAGATAGAGCACTTCACTGGCTTTCCAACGGTATGACGCACGTCCGGTTTGGATGAAAATTGGGGGCGTGGTTAACGATTTTTCGATTTTGGGGGCCTGGGAAAAATTGAAGTACTGGCAAGAGGTGACATTTCAAAATTTCTTCTGATTCGGATAGAGCACTTCACTGGCTTTCCAACGGTATGACGCACGTCCGGTTTGGATGAAAATTGGGGGCGTGGTCAACGATTTTTCGATTTTGGGGGCCTGGGAAAAATTGAAGTACTGGCAAGAGGTGACATTTCAAAATTTCTTCTGATTCGGATAGAGCACTTCACTGGCTTTCCAACGGTATGACGCACGTCCGGTTTGGATGAAAATTGTGGAGTGGAGGAGGTTTAGAGTAAAGTTTAGAGTTAAAGTTAGGGTTCGAATAAATTCGGGCACTTTCCCGCCGGAATTTTTAAAATTGTTGATTGGATCAGATAGAGCACTTCACTGGCTTTCCAACGGTATGACGCACGTCCGGTTTGGATGAAAATTGGGGGCGTGGTCAACGATTTTTCGATTTTGGGGGCCTGGGAAAAATTGAAGTACTGGCAAGAGGTGACATTTCAAAATTTCTTCTGATTCGGATAGAGCACTTCACTGGCTTTCCAACCGTATGACGCACGTCCGGTTTGGATGAGAATTGTGGAGTGGAGGAGGTTTAGAGTAAAGTTTAGAGTTAAAGTTAGGGTTCGAATAAATTCGGGCACTTTCCCGCCGGAATTTTTAAAATTGTTGATTGGATCAGATAGAGCACTTCACTGGCTTTCCAACGGTATGACGCACGTCCGGTTTGGATGAAAATTGGGGGCGTGGTTAACGATTTTTCGATTTTGGGGGCCTGGGAAAAATTGAAGTACTGGCAAGAGGTGACATTTCAAAATTTCTTCTGATTCGGATAGAGCACTTCACTGGCTTTCCAACGGTATGACGCACGTCCGGTTTGGATGAAAATTGGGGGCGTGGTCAACGATTTTTCGATTTTGGGGGCCTGGGAAAAATTGAAGTACTGGCAAGAGGTGACATTTCAAAATTTCTTCTGATTCGGATAGAGCACTTCACTGGCTTTCCAACCGTATGACGCACGTCCGGTTTGGATGAGAATTGTGGAGTGGAGGAGGTTTAGAGTAAAGTTTAGAGTTAAAGTTAGGGTTCGAATAAATTCGGGCACTTTCCCGCCGGAATTTTTAAAATTGTTGATTGGATCAGATAGAGCACTTCACTGGCTTTCCAACGGTATGACGCACGTCCGGTTTGGATGAAAATTGGGGGCGTGGTTAACGATTTTTCGATTTGGGGGCCTGGGAAAAATTGAAGTACTGGCAAGAGGTGACATTTCAAAATTTCTTCTGATTCGGATAGAGCACTTCACTGGCTTTCCAACGGTATGACGCACGTCCGGTTTGGATGAAAATTGGGGGCGTGGTCAACGATTTTTCGATTTTGGGGGCCTGGGAAAAATTGAAGTACTGGCAAGAGGTGACATTTCAAAATTTCTTCTGATTCGGATAGAGCACTTCACTGGCTTTCCAACCGTATGACGCACGTCCGGTTTGGATGAGAATTGTGGAGTGGAGGAGGTTTAGAGTAAAGTTTAGAGTTAAAGTTAGGGTTCGAATAAATTCGGGCACTTTCCCGCCGGAATTTTTAAAATTGTTGATTGGATCAGATAGAGCACTTCACTGGCTTTCCAACGGTATGACGCACGTCCGGTTTGGATGAAAATTGGGGGCGTGGTTAACGATTTTTCGATTTTGGGGGCCTGGGAAAAATTGAAGTACTGGCAAGAGGTGACATTTCAAAATTTCTTCTGATTCGGATAGAGCACTTCACTGGCTTTCCAACGGTATGACGCACGTCCGGTTTGGATGAAAATTGGGGGCGTGGTCAACGATTTTTCGATTTTGGGGGCCTGGGAAAAATTGAAGTACTGGCAAGAGGTGACATTTCAAAATTTCTTCTGATTCGGATAGAGCACTTCACTGGCTTTCCAACCGTATGACGCACGTCCGGTTTGGATGAGAATTGTGGAGTGGAGGAGGTTTAGAGTAAAGTTTAGAGTTAAAGTTAGGGTTCGAATAAATTCGGGCACTTTCCCGCCGGAATTTTTAAAATTGTTGATTGGATCAGATAGAGCACTTCACTGGCTTTCCAACGGTATGACGCACGTCCGGTTTGGATGAAAATTGGGGGCGTGGTTAACGATTTTTCGATTTTGGGGGCCTGGGAAAAATTGAAGTACTGGCAAGAGGTGACATTTCAAAATTTCTTCTGATTCGGATAGAGCACTTCACTGGCTTTCCAACGGTATGACGCACGTCCGGTTTGGATGAAAATTGGGGGCGTGGTCAACGATTTTTCGATTTTGGGGGCCTGGGAAAAATTGAAGTACTGGCAAGAGGTGACATTTCAAAATTTCTTCTGATTCGGATAGAGCACTTCACTGGCTTTCCAACCGTATGACGCACGTCCGGTTTGGATGAGAATTGTGGAGTGGAGGAGGTTTAGAGTAAAGTTTAGAGTTAAAGTTAGGGTTCGAATAAATTCGGGCACTTTCCCGCCGGAATTTTTAAAATTGTTGATTGGATCAGATAGAGCACTTCACTGGCTTTCCAACGGTATGATGCACGTCCGGTTTGGATGAAAATTGGGGGCGTGGTCAACGATTTTTCGATTTTGGGGGCCTGGGAAAAATTGAAGTACTGGCAAGAGGTGACATTTCAAAATTTCTTCTGATTCGGATAGAGCACTTCACTGGCTTTCCAACCGTATGACGCACGTCCGGTTTGGATAAGAATTGTGGAGTGGAGGAGGTTTAGAGTAAAGTTTAGAGTTAAAGTTACGGTTCGAATAAATTGGGGCACTTTCCCGCCGGAATTTTTAAAATTGTTGATTGGATCAGATAGAGCACTTCACTGGCTTTCCAACGGTATGACGCACGCACGTCCGGTTTGGATGAAAATTGGGGGCGTGGTTAACGATTTTTCGATTTTGGGGGCCTGGGAAAAATTGAAGTACTGGCAAGAGGTGACATTTCAAAATTTCTTCTGATTCGGATAGAGCACTTCACTGGCTTTCCAACGGTATGATGCACGTCCGGTTTGGATGAAAATTGGGGGCGTGGTCAACGATTTTTCGATTTTGGGGGCCTGGGAAAAATTGAAGTACTGGCAAGAGGTGACATTTCAAAATTTCTTCTGATTCGGATAGAGCACTTCACTGGCTTTCCAACCGTATGACGCACGTCCGGTTTGGATGAAAATTGTGGAGTGGAGGAGGTTTAGAGTAAAGTTTAGAGTTAAAGTTAGGGTTCGAATAAATTCGGGCACTTTCCCGCCGGAATTTTTAAAATTTTTGATTGGATCAGATAGAGCACTTCACTGGCTTTCCAACGGTATGACGCACGTCCGGTTTGGATGAAAATTGGGGGCGTGGTTAACGATTTTTCGATTTTGGGGGCCTGGGAAAAATTGAAGTACTGGCAAGAGGTGACATTTCAAAATTTCTTCTGATTCGGATAGAGCACTTCACTGGCTTTCCAACCGTATGACGCACGTCCGGTTTGGATGAGAATTGTGGAGTGGAGGAGGTTTAGAGTAAAGTTTAGAGTTAAAGTTAGGGTTCGAATAAATTCGGGCACTTTCCCGCCGGAATTTTTAAAATTTCTGATTGGATCAGATAGAGCACTTCACTGGCTTTCCAACGGTATGACGCACGTCCGGTTTGGATGAAAATTGGGGGCGTGGTCAACGATTTTTCGATTTTGGGGGCCTGGGAAAAATTGAAGTACTGGCAAGAGGTGACATTTCAAAATTTCTTCTGATTCGGATAGAGCACTTCACTGGCTTTCCAACCGTATGACGCACGTCCGGTTTGGATGAGAATTGTGGAGTGGAGGAGGTTTAGAGTAAAGTTTAGAGTTAAAGTTACGGTTCGAATAAATTCGGGCACTTTCCCGCCGGAATTTTTAAAATTGTTGATTGGATCAGATAGAGCACTTCACTGGCTTTCCAACGGTATGACGCACGTCCGGTTTGGATGAAAATTGGGGGCGTGGTTAACGATTTTTCGATTTTGGGGGCCTGGGAAAAATTGAAGTACTGGCAAGAGGTGACATTTCAAAATTTCTTCTGATTCGGATAGAGCACTTCACTGGCTTTCCAACGGTATGACGCACGTCCGGTTTGGATGAAAATTGGGGGCGTGGTCAACGATTTTTCGATTTGGGGGGCCTGGGAAAAATGAAGTACTGGCAAGAGGTGTCATTTCAAAATTTCTTCTGATTCGGATAGAGCACTTCACTGGCTTTCCAACGGTATGATGCACGTCCGGTTTGGATGAAAATTGGGGGCGTGGTCAACGATTTTTCGATTTTGGGGGCCTGGGAAAAATTGAAGTACTGGCAAGAGGTGACATTTCAAAATTTCTTCTGATTCGGATAGAGCACTTCACTGGCTTTCCAACGGTATGACGCACGTCCGGTTTGGATGAAAATTGGGGGCGTGGTTAACGATTTTTCGATTTTGGGGGCCTGGGAAAAATTGAAGTACTGGCAAGAGGTGACATTTCAAAATTTCTTCTGATTCGGATAGAGCACTTCACTGGCTTTCCAACGGTATGACGCACGTCCGGTTTGGATGAAAATTGGGGGCGTGGTTAACGATTTTTCGATTTTGGGGGCCTGGGAAAAATTGAAGTACTGGCAAGAGGTGACATTTCAAAATTTCTTCTGATTCGGATAGAGCACTTCACTGGCTTTCCAACGGTATGACGCACGTCCGGTTCGGATGAAAATTGGGGGCGTGGTTAACGATTTTTCGATTTTGGGGGCCTGGGAAAAATTGAAGTACTGGCAAGAGGTGACATTTCAAAATTTCTTCTGATTCGGATAGAGCACTTCACTGGCTTTCCAACCGTATGACGCACGTCCGGTTTGGATGAGAATTGTGGAGTGGAGGAGGTTTAGAGTAAAGTTTAGAGTTAAAGTTAGGGTTCGAATAAATTCGGGCACTTTCCCGCCGGAATTTTTAAAATTGTTGATTGGATCAGATAGAGCACTTCACTGGCTTTCCAACGGTATGATGCACGTCCGGTTTGGATGAAAATTGGGGGCGTGGTCAACGATTTTTCGATTTTGGGGGCCTGGGAAAAATTGAAGTACTGGCAAGAGGTGACATTTCAAAATTTCTTCTGATTCGGATAGAGCACTTCACTGGCTTTCCAACCGTATGACGCACGTCCGGTTTGGATAAGAATTGTGGAGTGGAGGAGGTTTAGAGTAAGTTTAGAGTTAAAGTTACGGTTCGAATAAATTCGGGCACTTTCCCGCCGGAATTTTTAAAATTGTTGATTGGATCAGATAGAGCACTTCACTGGCTTTCCAACGGTATGACGCACGTCCGGTTTGGATGAAAATTGGGGGCGTGGTTAACGATTTTTCGATTTTGGGGGCCTGGGAAAAATTGAAGTACTGGCAAGAGGTGACATTTCAAAATTTCTTCTGATTCGGATAGAGCACTTCACTGGCTTTCCAACGGTATGACGCACGTCCGGTTTGGATGAAAATTGGGGGCGTGGTCAACGATTTTTCGATTTTGGGGGCCTGGGAAAAATTGAAGTACTGGCAAGAGGTGACATTTCAAAATTTCTTCTGATTCGGATAGAGCACTTCACTGGCTTTCCAACCGTATGACGCACGTCCGGTTTGGATGAGAATTGTGGAGTGGAGGAGGTTTAGAGTAAAGTTTAGAGTTAAAGTTAGGGTTCGAATAAATTCGGCACTTTCCCGCCGGAATTTTTAAAATTTCTTGATTGGATCAGATAGAGCACTTCACTGGCTTTCCAACGGTATGACGCACGTCCGGTTTGGATGAAAATTGGGGGCGTGGTTAACGATTTTTCGATTTTGGGGGCCTGGGAAAAATTGAAGTACTGGCAAGAGGTGACATTTCAAAATTTCTTCTGATTCGGATAGAGCACTTCACTGGCTTTCCAACGGTATGACGCACGTCCGGTTTGGATGAAAATTGGGGGCGTGGTCAACGATTTTTCGATTTTGGGGGCCTGGGAAAAATTGAAGTACTGGCAAGAGGTGACATTTCAAAATTTCTTCTGATTCGGATAGAGCACTTCACTGGCTTTCCAACCGTATGACGCACGTCCGGTTTGGATGAGAATTGTGGAGTGGGCGTGGTTTACGAGTTTTAGAGTTAAAGTTAGGGGTTCGAATAAATTCGGGCACTTTCCCGCCGGAATTTTTAAAAATTTCTTCTGTTTCAGATAGAGCACTTCACTGGCTTTCCAACGGTATGACGCACGTCCGGTTTGGATGAAAATTGGGGGCGTGGTTAACGATTTTTCGATTTTGGGGGCCTGGGAAAAATTGAAGTACTGGCAAGAGGTGACATTTCAAAATTTCTTCTGATTCGGATAGAGCACTTCACTGGCTTTCCAACGGTATGACGCACGTCCGGTTTGGATGAAAATTGGGGGCGTGGTCAACGATTTTTCGATTTTGGGGGCCTGGGAAAAATTGAAGTACTGGCAAGAGGTGACATTTCAAAATTTCTTCTGATTCGGATAGAGCACTTCACTGGCTTTCCAACGGTATGACGCACGTCCGGTTTGGATGAAAATTGGGGGCGTGGTTAACGATTTTTCGATTTGGGGGGCCTGGGAAAAATTGAAGTACTGGCAAGAGGTGACATTTCAAAATTTCTTCTGATTCGGATAGAGCACTTCACTGGCTTTCCAACGGTATGACGCACGTCCGGTTTGGATGAAAATTGGGGGCGTGGTCAACGATTTTTCGATTTTGGGGGCCTGGGAAAAATTGAAGTACTGGCAAGAGGTGACATTTCAAAATTTCTTCTGATTCGGATAGAGCACTTCACTGGCTTTCCAACCGTATGACGCACGTCCGGTTTGGATGAAAATTGTGGCGTGGAGGATTTTTAGAGTAAAGTTTAGAGTTAAAGTTAGGGTTCGAATAAATTCGGGCACTTTCCCGCCGGAATTTTAAAATTGTTGATTGGATCAGATAGAGCACTTCACTGGCTTTCCAACGGTATGACGCACGTCCGGTTTGGATGAAAATTGGGGGCGTGGTCAACGATTTTTCGATTTTGGGGGCCTGGGAAAAATTGAAGTACTGGCAAGAGGTGACATTTCAAAATTTCTTCTGATTCGGATAGAGCACTTCACTGGCTTTCCAACCGTATGACGCACGTCCGGTTTGGATGAGAATTGTGGAGTGGAGGAGGTTTAGAGTAAAGTTTAGAGTTAAAGTTAGGGTTCGAATAAATTCGGGCACTTTCCCGCCGGAATTTTTAAAATTGTTGATTGGATCAGATAGAGCACTTCACTGGCTTTCCAACGGTATGATGCACGTCCGGTTTGGATGAAAATTGGGGGCGTGGTCAACAATTTTTCGATTTGGGGGCCTGGGAAAAATTGAAGTACTGGCAAGAGGTGACATTTCAAAATTTCTTCTGATTCGGATAGAGCACTTCACTGGCTTTCCAACGGTATGACGCACGTCCGGTTCGGATGAAAATTGGGGGCGTGGTCAACGATTTTTCGATTTTGGGGGCCTGGGAAAAATTGAAGTACTGGCAAGAGGTGACATTTCAAAATTTCTTCTGATTCGGATAGAGCACTTCACTGGCTTTCCAACGGTATGACGCACGTCCGGTTTGGATGAAAATTGGGGGCGTGGTCAACGATTTTTCGATTTTGGGGGCCTGGGAAAAATTGAAGTACTGGCAAGAGGTGACATTTCAAAATTTCTTCTGATTCGGATAGAGCACTTCACTGGCTTTCCAACGGTATGACGCACGTCCGGTTCGGATGAAAATTGGGGGCGTGGTTAACGATTTTTCGATTTTGGGGGCCTGGGAAAAATTGAAGTACTGGCAAGAGGTGACATTTCAAAATTTCTTCTGATTCGGATAGAGCACTTCACTGGCTTTCCAACCGTATGACGCACGTCCGGTTTGGATGAGAATTGTGGAGTGGAGGAGGTTTAGAGTAAAGTTTAGAGTTAAAGTTAGGGTTCGAATAAATTCGGGCACTTTCCCGCCGGAATTTTTAAAATTGTTGATTGGATCAGATAGAGCACTTCACTGGCTTTCCAACGGTATGACGCACGTCCGGTTTGGATGAAAATTGGGGGCGTGGTTAACGATTTTTCGATTTGGGGGCCTGGGAAAAATTGAAGTACTGGCAAGAGGTGACATTTCAAAATTTCTTCTGATTCGGATAGAGCACTTCACTGGCTTTCCAACGGTATGACGCACGTCCGGTTTGGATGAAAATTGGGGGCGTGGTCAACGATTTTTCGATTTTGGGGGCCTGGGAAAAATTGAAGTACTGGCAAGAGGTGACATTTCAAAATTTCTTCTGATTCGGATAGAGCACTTCACTGGCTTTCCAACGGTATGACGCACGTCCGGTTTGGATGAAAATTGGGGGCGTGGTCAACGATTTTTCGATTTTGGGGGCCTGGGAAAAATTGAAGTACTGGCAAGAGGTGACATTTCAAAATTTCTTCTGATTCGGATAGAGCACTTCACTGGCTTTCCAACGGTATGACGCACGTCCGGTTTGGATGAAAATTGGGGGCGTGGTTAACGATTTTTCGATTTTGGGGGCCTGGGAAAAATTGAAGTACTGGCAAGAGGTGACATTTCAAAATTTCTTCTGATTCGGATAGAGCACTTCACTGGCTTTCCAACGGTATGACGCACGTCCGGTTTGGATGAAAATTGGGGGCGTGGTTAACGATTTTTCGATTTTGGGGCCTGGGAAAAATTGAAGTACTGGCAAGAGGTGACATTTCAAAATTTCTTCTGATTCGGATAGAGCACTTCACTGGCTTTCCAACGGTATGACGCACGTCCGGTTTGGATGAAAATTGGGGGCGTGGTTAACGATTTTTCGATTTTGGGGGCCTGGGAAAAATTGAAGTACTGGCAAGAGGTGACATTTCAAAATTTCTTCTGATTCGGATAGAGCACTTCACTGGCTTTCCAACGGTATGACGCACGTCCGGTTTGGATGAAAATTGGGGGCGTGGTCAACGATTTTTCGATTTTGGGGGCCTGGGAAAAATTGAAGTACTGGCAAGAGGTGACATTTCAAAATTTCTTCTGATTCGGATAGAGCACTTCACTGGCTTTCCAACCGTATGACGCACGTCCGGTTTGGATGAGAATTGTGGAGTGGAGGAGGTTTAGAGTAAAGTTTAGAGTTAAAGTTAGGGTTCGAATAAATTCGGGCACTTTCCCGCAAGGTGACTTTTTAAAATTTCTGATTGGATCAGATAGAGCACTTCACTGGCTTTCCAACGGTATGACGCACGTCCGGTTTGGATGAAAATTGGGGGCGTGGTCAACGATTTTTCGATTTTGGGGGCCTGGGAAAAATTGAAGTACTGGCAAGAGGTGACATTTCAAAATTTCTTCTGATTCGGATAGAGCACTTCACTGGCTTTCCAACCGTATGACGCACGTCCGGTTTGGATGAGAATTGTGGAGTGGAGGAGGTTTAGAGTAAAGTTTAGAGTTAAAGTTAGGGTTCGAATAAATTCGGGCACTTTCCCGCGGAATTTTTAAAATTTTTGATTGGATCAGATAGAGCACTTCACTGGCTTTCCAACGGTATGACGCACGTCCGGTTTGGATGAAAATTGGGGGCGTGGTCAACGATTTTTCGATTTTGGGGGCCTGGGAAAAATTGAAGTACTGGCAAGAGGTGACATTTCAAAATTTCTTCTGATTCGGATAGAGCACTTCACTGGCTTTCCAACGGTATGACGCACGTCCGGTTTGGATGAAAAATTGTGGGGGCGTGGTCAACGATTTTTCGATTTTGGGGGCCTGGGAAAAATTGAAGTACTGGCAAGAGGTGACATTTCAAAATTTCTTCTGATTCGGATAGAGCACTTCACTGGCTTTCCAACGGTATGACGCACGTCCGGTTTGGATGAAAATTGGGGGCGTGGTCAACGATTTTTCGATTTTGGGGGGCCTGGGAAAAATTGAAGTACTGGCAAGAGGTGACATTTCAAAATTTCTTCTGATTCGGATAGAGCACTTCACTGGCTTTCCAACGGTATGACGCACGTCCGGTTCGGATGAAAATTGGGGGCGTGGTCAACGATTTTTCGATTTTGGGGGCCTGGGAAAAATTGAAGTACTGGCAAGAGGTGACATTTCAAAATTTCTTCTGATTCGGATAGAGCACTTCACTGGCTTTCCAACCGTATGACGCACGTCCGGTTTGGATGAGAATTGTGGAGTGGAGGAGGTTTAGAGTAAAGTTTAGAGTTAAAGTTAGGGTTCGAATAAATTCGGGCACTTTCCCGCCGGAATTTTTAAAATTTGTTGATTGGATCAGATAGAGCACTTCACTGGCTTTCCAACGGTATGACGCACGTCCGGTTTGGATGAAAATTGGGGGCGTGGTTAACGATTTTTCGATTTGGGGGGCCTGGGAAAAATTGAAGTACTGGCAAGAGGTGACATTTCAAAATTTCTTCTGATTCGGATAGAGCACTTCACTGGCTTTCCAACGGTATGACGCACGTCCGGTTTGGATGAAAATTGGGGGCGTGGTTAACGATTTTTCGATTTTGGGGGCCTGGGAAAAATTGAAGTACTGGCAAGAGGTGACATTTCAAAATTTCTTCTGATTCGGATAGAGCACTTCACTGGCTTTCCAACGGTATGACGCACGTCCGGTTTGGATGAAAATTGGGGGCGTGGTCAACGATTTTTCGATTTGGGGGGCCTGGGAAAAATTGAAGTACTGGCAAGAGGTGACATTTCAAAATTTCTTCTGATTCGGATAGAGCACTTCACTGGCTTTCCAACGGTATGACGCACGTCCGGTTTGGATGAAAATTGGGGGCGTGGTTAACGATTTTTCGATTTTGGGGGCCTGGGAAAAAATTAAGTACTGGCAAGAGGTAACATTTCAAAATTTCTTCTGATTCGGATAGAGCACTTCACTGGCTTTACAACGGTATGACGCACGTCCGGTTTGGATGAAAATTGGGGGCGGTGGTCAACGATTTTTCGATTTTGGGGGCCTGGGAAAAATTGAAGTACTGGCAAGAGGTGACATTTCAAAATTTCTTCTGATTCGGATAGAGCACTTCACTGGCTTTCCAACCGTATGACGCACGTCCGGTTTGGATGAGAATTGTGGAGTGGAGGAGGTTTAGAGTAAAGTTTAGAGTTAAAGTTAGGGTTCGAATAAATTCGGGCACTTTCCCGCCGGAATTTTTAAAATTGTTGATTGGATCAGATAGAGCACTTCACTGGCTTTCCAACGGTATGACGCACGTCCGGTTTGGATGAAAATTGGGGGCGTGGTCAACGATTTTTCGATTTTGGGGGCCTGGGAAAAATTGAAGTACTGGCAAGAGGTGACATTTCAAAATTTCTTCTGATTCGGATAGAGCACTTCACTGGCTTTCCAACGGTATGACGCACGTCCGGTTTGGATGAAAATTGGGGGCGTGGTTAACGATTTTTCGATTTTGGGGGCCTGGGAAAAATTGAAGTACTGGCAAGAGGTGACATTTCAAAATTTCTTCTGATTCGGATAGAGCACTTCACTGGCTTTCCAACGGTATGACGCACGTCCGGTTTGGATGAAAATTGGGGGCGTGGTCAACGATTTTTCGATTTGGGGGGCCTGGGAAAAATTGAAGTACTGGCAAGAGGTGACATTTCAAAATTTCTTCTGATTCGGATAGAGCACTTCACTGGCTTTCCAACGGTATGACGCACGTCCGGTTTGGATGAAAATTGGGGGCGTGGTTAACGATTTTTCGATTTTGGGGGCCTGGGAAAAATTGAAGTACTGGCAAGAGGTGACATTTCAAAATTTCTTCTGATTCGGATAGAGCACTTCACTGGCTTTCCAACGGTATGACGCACGTCCGGTTCGGATGAAAATTGGGGGCGTGGTCAACGATTTTTCGATTTTGGGGGCCTGGGAAAAATTGAAGTACTGGCAAGAGGTGACATTTCAAAATTTCTTCTGATTCGGATAGAGCACTTCACTGGCTTTCCAACCGTATGACGCACGTCCGGTTTGGATGAGAATTGTGGAGTGGAGGAGGTTTAGAGTAAAGTTTAGAGTTAAAGTTAGGGTTCGAATAAATTCGGGCACTTTCCCGCCGGAATTTTTAAAATTTTTGATTGGATCAGATAGAGCACTTCACTGGCTTTCCAACGGTATGACGCACGTCCGGTTTGGATGAAAATTGGGGGCGTGGTTAACGATTTTTCGATTTTGGGGGCCTGGGAAAAATTGAAGTACTGGCAAGAGGTGACATTTCAAAATTTCTTCTGATTCGGATAGAGCACTTCACTGGCTTTCCAACGGTATGACGCACGTCCGGTTTGGATGAGAATTGTGGAGTGGAGGAGGTTTAGAGTAAAGTTTAGAGTTAAAGTTAGGGTTCGAATAAATTCGGGCACTTTCCCGCCGGAATTTTTAAAATTGTTGATTGGATCAGATAGAGCACTTCACTGGCTTTCCAACGGTATGACGCACGTCCGGTTTGGATGAAAATTGGGGGCGTGGTTAACGATTTTTCGATTTTGGGGGCCTGGGAAAAATTGAAGTACTGGCAAGAGGTGACATTTCAAAATTTCTTCTGATTCGGATAGAGCACTTCACTGGCTTTCCAACCGTATGACGCACGTCCGGTTTGGATGAGAATTGTGGAGTGGAGGAGGTTTAGAGTAAAGTTTAGAGTTAAAGTTAGGGTTCGAATAAATTCGGGCACTTTCCCGCCGGAATTTTTAAAATTTTTGATTGGATCAGATAGAGCACTTCACTGGCTTTCCAACGGTATGACGCACGTCCGGTTTGGATGAAAATTGGGGGCGTGGTTAACGATTTTTCGATTTTGGGGGCCTGGGAAAAATTGAAGTACTGGCAAGAGGTGACATTTCAAAATTTCTTCTGATTCGGATAGAGCACTTCACTGGCTTTCCAACGGTATGATGCACGTCCGGTTTGGATGAAAATTGGGGCGTGGTCAACGATTTTTCGATTTTGGGGGGCCTGGGAAAAATTGAAGTACTGGCAAGAGGTGACATTTCAAAATTTCTTCTGATTCGGATAGAGCACTTCACTGGCTTTCCAACGTATGACGCACGTCCGGTTTGGATGAGAATTGTGGAGTGGAGGAGGTTTAGAGTAAAGTTTAGAGTTAAAGTTAGGGTTCGAATAAATTCGGGCACTTTCCCGCCGGAATTTTTAAAATTGTTGATTGGATCAGATAGAGCACTTCACTGGCTTTCCAACGGTATGACGCACGTCCGGTTTGGATGAAAATTGGGGGCGTGGTCAACGATTTTTCGATTTTGGGGGCCTGGGAAAAATTGAAGTACTGGCAAGAGGTGACATTTCAAAATTTCTTCTGATTCGGATAGAGCACTTCACTGGCTTTCCAACCGTATGACGCACGTCCGGTTTGGATGAGAATTGTGGAGTGGAGGAGGTTTAGAGTAAAGTTTAGAGTTAAAGTTAGGGTTCGAATAAATTCGGGCACTTTCCCGCCGGAATTTTTAAAATTGTTGATTGGATCAGATAGAGCACTTCACTGGCTTTCCAACGGTATGACGCACGTCCGGTTTGGATGAAAATTGGGGGCGTGGTCAACGATTTTTCGATTTTGGGGGCCTGGGAAAAATTGAAGTACTGGCAAGAGGTGACATTTCAAAATTTCTTCTGATTCGGATAGAGCACTTCACTGGCTTTCCAACCGTATGACGCACGTCCGGTTTGGATGAGAATTGTGGAGTGGAGGAGGTTTAGAGTAAAGTTTAGAGTTAAAGTTAGGGTTCGAATAAATTCGGGCACTTTCCCGCCGGAATTTTTAAAATTGTTGATTGGATCAGATAGAGCACTTCACTGGCTTTCCAACGGTATGACGCACGTCCGGTTTGGATGAAAATTGGGGGCGTGGTTAACGATTTTTCGATTTTGGGGGCCTGGGAAAAATTGAAGTACTGGCAAGAGGTGACATTTCAAAATTTCTTCTGATTCGGATAGAGCACTTCACTGGCTTTCCAACCGTATGACGCACGTCCGGTTTGGATGAGAATTGTGGAGTGGAGGAGGTTTAGAGTAAAGTTTAGAGTTAAAGTTAGGGTTCGAATAAATTCGGGCACTTTCCCGCCGGAATTTTTAAAATTGTTGATTGGATCAGATAGAGCACTTCACTGGCTTTCCAACGGTATGACGCACGTCCGGTTTGGATGAAAATTGGGGGCGTGGTTAACGATTTTTCGATTTTGGGGGCCTGGGAAAAATTGAAGTACTGGCAAGAGGTGACATTTCAAAATTTCTTCTGATTCGGATAGAGCACTTCACTGGCTTTCCAACGGTATGATGCACGTCCGGTTTGGATGAAAATTGGGGGCGTGGTCAACGATTTTTCGATTTTTGGGGGCCTGGGAAAAATTGAAGTACTGGCAAGAAGTGACATTTCAAAATTTCTTCTGATTCGGATAGAGCACTTCACTGGCTTTCCAACCGTATGACGCACGTCCGGTTTGGATGAGAATTGGGAGTGGAGGAGGTTTAGAGTAAAGGTTTAGAGTTTTAGGGGCCTTCGAAAAATTCGGGCACTTTCCCGCCGGACATTTTTAAAATTTCTGATTGGATCAGATAGAGCACTTCACTGGCTTTCCAACGGTATGACGCACGTCCGGTTTGGATGAAAATTGGGGGCGTGGTCAACGATTTTTCGATTTTGGGGGCCTGGGAAAAATTGAAGTACTGGCAAGAGGTGACATTTCAAAATTTCTTCTGATTCGGATAGAGCACTTCACTGGCTTTCCAACCGTATGACGCACGTCCGGTTTGGATGAGAATTGTGGAGTGGAGGAGGTTTAGAGTAAAGTTTAGAGTTAAAGTTAGGGTTCGAATAAATTCGGGCACTTTCCCGCCGGAATTTTTAAAATTGTTGATTGGATCAGATAGAGCACTTCACTGGCTTTCCAACGGTATGATGCACGTCCGGTTTGGATGAAAATTGGGGGCGTGGTCAACGATTTTTCGATTTTGGGGGCCTGGGAAAAAATGAAGTACTGGCAAGAGGTGACATTTCAAAATTTCTTCTGATTCGGATAGAGCACTTCACTGGCTTTCCAACGGTATGACGCACGTCCGGTTTGGATGAAAATTGGGGGCGTGGTCAACGATTTTTTATTATTACTGGATAGAGCACTTCACTGGCTTTCCAACGGTATGACCCACGTCCGGTTTGGATGAAAATTGGGGGCGTGGTCAACGATTTTTCGATTTTGGGGGCCTGGGAAAAATTGAAGTACTGGCAAGAGGTGACATTTCAAAATTTCTTCTGATTCGGATAGAGCACTTCACTGGCTTTCCAACGGTATGACGCACGTCCGGTTCGGATGAAAATTGGGGGCGTGGCCAACCATTTTTTTATTATTACTAATTCGGATAGAGCACTTCACTGGCTTTCCAATTCTTTGGATGAAAAATTGGGGCGTGGTCAACGATTTTTCGATTTTGGGGGCCTGGGAAAAATTGAAGTACTGGCAAGAGGTGACATTTCAAAATTTCTTCTGATTCGGATAGAGCACTTCACTGGCTTTCCAACGGTATGACGCACGTCCGGTTCGGATGAAAATTGGGGGCGTGGTCAACGATTTTTCGATTTTGGGGGCCTGGGAAAAATTGAAGTACTGGCAAGAGGTGACATTTCAAAATTTCTTCTGATTCGGATAGAGCACTTCACTGGCTTTCCAACGGTATGACGCACGTCCGGTTTGGATGAAAATTGGGGGCGTGGTCAACGATTTTTCGATTTTGGGGGCCTGGGAATATTTGAAGTACTGGCAAGAGGTGACATTTCAAAATTTCTTCTGATTCGGATAGAGCACTTCACTGGCTTTCCAACGGTATGACGCACGTTCCGGTTTGGATGAAAATTGGGGGCGTGGTCAACGATTTTTCGATTTTGGGGGCCTGGGAAAAATTGAAGTACTGGCAAGAGGTGACATTTCAAAATTTCTTCTGATTCGGATAGAGCACTTCACTGGCTTTCCAACGGTATGACGCACGTCCGGTTCGGATGAAAATTGGGAGTGGAGGAGGTTTAGAGTAAAGTTTAGAGTTAAAGTTAGGGCCTCGAATAATTCGGGCACTTTCCGCCGGAATTTTTAAAATTTCTTGATTGGATCAGATAGAGCACTTCACTGGCTTTCCAACGGTATGACGCACGTCCGGTTTGGATGAAAATTGGGGGCGTGGTCAACGATTTTTCGATTTTGGGGGCCTGGGAAAAATTGAAGTACTGGCAAGAGGTGACATTTCAAAATTTCTTCTGATTCGGATAGAGCACTTCACTGGCTTTCCAACGGTATGACGCACGTCCCGGTTTGGATGAAAATTGGGGGGCGTGGTCAACGATTTTTTTATTATTACTGATTCGGATAGAGCACTTCACTGGCTTTCCAAGACGCACGTCCGGTTTGGATGAAAATTGGGGGCGTGTGGTCAACGATTTTTCGATTTTGGGGGCCTGGGAAAAATTGAAGTACTGGCAAGAGGTGACATTTCAAAATTTCTTCTGATTCGGATAGAGCACTTCACTGGCTTTCCAACGGTATGACGCACGTCCGGTTTGGATGAAAATTGGGGGCGTGGTCAACGATTTTTCGATTTTGGGGGCCTGGGAAAAATTGAAGTACTGGCAAGAGGTGACATTTCAAAATTTCTTCTGATTCGGATAGAGCACTTCACTGGCTTTCCAACGGTATGACGCACGTCCGGTTTGGATGAAAATTGGGGGCGTGGTCAACGATTTTTCGATTTTGGGGGCCTGGGAAAAATTGAAGTACTGGCAAGAGGTGACATTTCAAAATTTCTTCTGATTCGGATAGAGCACTTCAATGGCTTTCCAACCGTATGACGCACGTCCGGTTTGGATGGAGAATTGTGGAGTGGAGGAGGTTTAGAGTAAAGTTTAGAGTTAAAGTTAGGGTTCGAATAAATTCGGGCACTTTTCCCGCCGGAAAATTTAAAATTTTTGATTGGATCAGATAGAGCACTTCACTGGCTTTCCAACGGTATGACGCACGTCCGGTTTGGATGAAAATTGGGGGCGTGGTCAACGATTTTTTCGATTTTGGGGGCCTGGGAAAAATTGAAGTACTGGCAAGAGGTGACATTTCAAAATTTCTTCTGATTCGGATAGAGCACTTCACTGGCTTTCCAACGGTATGACGCACGTCCGGTTTGGATGAAAATTGGGGGGGGCGTGGTCAACGATTTTTCGATTTTGGGGGCCTGGGAAAAAATTGAAGTACTGGCAAGAGGTGACATTTCAAAATTTCTTCTGATTCGGATAGAGCACTTCACTGGCTTTCCAACGGTATGACGCACGTCCGGTTCGGATGAAAATTGGGGGCGTGGTCAACGATTTTTCGATTTTGGGGGCCTGGGAAAAATTGAAGTACTGGCAAGAGGTGACATTTCAAAATTTCTTCTGATTCGGATAGAGCACTTCACTGGCTTTCCAACGGTATGACGCACGTCCGGTTTGGATAAAAATTGGGGGCGTGGCCAACCATTTTTTTATTATTACTGATTCAGATAGAGCACTTCACTGGCTTTCCAATTCGCCGACCCTCGTCCGGTTTGGATGAAAATTGGGGCGTGGTTAACGATTTTTCGATTTTGGGGGCCTGGGAAAAATTTTCTCACTGGCAAGAGGTGACATTTCAAAATTTCTTCTGATTCGGAGTAGAGCACTTCACTGGCTTTCCAACGGTATGACGCACGTCCGGTTTGGATGAAAATTGGGGGCGTGGTCAACGATTTTTCGATTTTGGGGGCCTGGGAAAAATTTTCTCACTGGCAAGAGGTGACATTTCAAAATTTCTTCTGATTCGGATAGAGCACTTCACTGGCTTTCCAACGGTATGACGCACGTCCGGTTTGGATGAAAATTGGGGGCGTGGTCAACGATTTTTCGATTTTGGGGCCTGGGAAAAATTTTCTCACTGGCAAGAGGTGACATTTCAAAATTTCTTCTGATTCGGATAGAGCACTTCACTGGCTTTCCAACGGTATGACGCACGTCCGGTTTGGATGAAAATTGGGGGCGTGGTCAACGATTTTTCGATTTATTTTGGGGGCCTGGAAAAATTGAAGTACTGGCAAGAGGTGACATTTCAAAATTTCTTCTGATTCGGATAGAGCACTTCACTGGCTTTCCAACGGTATGACGCACGTCCGGTTTGGATGAAAATTGGGGGCGTGGTCAACGATTTTTCGATTTGGGGGCCTGGGAAAAATTTTCTCACTGGCAAGAGGTGACATTTCAAAATTTCTTCTGATTCGGATAGAGCACTTCACTGGCTTTCCAACGGTATGACGCACGTCCGGTTTGGATGAAAAATTGGGGGCGTGGTCAACGATTTTTCGATTTTGGGGGCCTGGGAAAAAAATTTGAAGTACTGGCAAGAGGTGACATTTCAAAATTTCTTCTGATTCGATAGAGCACTTCACTGGCTTTCCAACGGTATGACGCACGTCCGGTTTGGATGAAAATTGGGGGCGTGGTCAACGATTTTTCGATTTTGGGGGCCTGGGAAAAATTTTCTCACTGGCAAGAGGTGACATTTCAAAATTTCTTCTGATTCGGATAGAGCACTTCACTGGCTTTCCAACGGTATGACGCACGTCCCGGTTTGGATGAAAATTGGGGGCGTGGTCAACGATTTTTCGATTTTGGGGCCTGGGAAAAATTTTCGTACTGGCAAGAGGTGACATTTCAAAATTTCTTCTGATTCGGATAGAGCACTTCACTGGCTTTCCAACGGTATGACGCACGTCCGGTTTGGATGAAAATTGGGGGCGTGGTTAACGATTTTTCGATTTTGGGGGCTGGGAAAAATTTCTTACTGGCAAGAGGTGACATTTCAAAATTTCTTCTGATTCGGATAGAGCACTTCACTGGCTTTCCAACGGTATGACGCACGTCCGGTTTGGATGAGAATTGGGGGCGTGGGTTTAACGAATTTTTTATTATTACTAATTCAGATAGAGCACTTCACTGGTTTCCAATTCGGACGCACGTCCGGTTTGGATGAAAATTGGGGGCGTGGTCAACGATTTTTCGATTTTGGGGGCCTGGGAAAAATTGAAGTACTGGCAAGAGGTGACATTTCAAAATTTCTTCTGATTCGGATAGAGCACTTCACTGGCTTTCCAACGGTATGACGCACGTCCGGTTTGGATGAAAATTGGGGGCGTGGTCAACGAATTTTTTTATTATTACTGGATAGAGCACGTAGCGGGCTTTCCAATTCGCCGACCCTCTCGGTTTGGATGAAAATTGGGGCGTGGTCAACGATTTTTCGATTTTGGGGGCCTGGAAAAATTTTCTCACTGGCAAGAGGTGACATTTCAAAATTTCTTCTGATTCGGATAGAGCACTTCACTGGCTTTCCAACGGTATGACGCACGTCCGGGTTTGGATGAAAATTTGGGGGCGTGGTCAACGATTTTTTTATTATTTCAAATTTCTTCTGATTCAGATAGAGCTCGTAGCGGCTGGCTTTCCAACGGTATGACGCTCGTCCGGTTTGGATGAAAATTGGGGGCGTGGTCAACGATTTTTCGATTTTGGGGGCCTGGGAAAAATTGAAGTACTGGCAAGAGGTGACATTTCAAAATTTCTTCTGATTCGGATAGAGCACTTCACTGGCTTTCCAACGGTATGACGCACGTCCGGTTTGGATGAAAATTGGGGGCGTGGACAACGATTTTTTTATTATTTCTGATTCGATAGAGCGTCAGCTTTCCAACGCCGACCCACGTCCGGTTTGGATGAAAATTGGGGGCGTGGTCAACGATTTTTCGATTTTGGGGGCCTGGGAAAAATTTTCTCACTGGCAAGAGGTGACATTTCAAAATTTCTTCTGATTCGGATAGAGCACTTCACTGGCTTTCCAACGGTATGACGCACGTCCGGTTTGGATAAAAATTGGGGGCGTGGCCAACGATTTTTTTATTATTACTAATTTGGATAGAGCTCGTAGCGGGCTTTCTAATTCGCCGACCCTCGTCCGGTTTGGATGAAAATTGGGGGCGTGGTCAACGATTTTTCGATTTTGGGGGCCTGGGAAAAATTTTCTCACTGGCAAGAGGTGACATTTCAAAATTTCTTCTGATTCGGATAGAGCACTTCACTGGCTTTCCAACGGTATGACGCACGTCCGGTTTGGATGAAAATTGGGGGCGTGGTCAACGATTTTTCGATTTTGGGGGCCTGGGAAAAATTTTCTCACTGGCAAGAGGTGACATTTCAAAATTTCTTCTGATTCGGGATAGAGCACTTCACTGGCTTTCCAACGGTATGACGCACGTCCGGTTTGGATGAAAATTGGGGGCGTGGTCAACGATTTTTCGATTTTGGGGGCCTGGGAAAAATTTTCTCACTGGCAAGAGGTGACATTTCAAAATTTCTTCTGATTCGGATAGAGCACTTCACTGGCTTTCCAACGGTATGACGCACGTCCGGTTTGGATGAAAATTGGGGGCGTGGTCAACGATTTTTCGATTTTTGGGGGCTGGGAAAAATGTTCTCACTGGCAAGAGGTGACATTTTAAAATGTCTTTCTGATTCGGATAGAGCACTTCACTGGCTTTCCAACGGTATGACGCACGTCCGGTTTGGATGAAAATTGGGGGCGTGGTCAACGATTTTTCGATTTTGGGGGCCTGGGAAAAATTTTCTCACTGGCAAGAGGTGACATTTCAAAATTTCTTCTGATTCGGACAGAGCACTTCACTGGCTTTCCAACGGTATGACGCACGTCCGTTTGGATGAGAATTGTGGAGTGGAGGAGGTTTTAGAGTAAAGTTTAGAGTTAAAGTTAGGGTTCGAATAAATTCGGGCACTTTCCGCCGGCAAATTTTTAAAATTTTTGATTGGATCAGATAGAGCACTTCACTGGCTTTCCAACGGTATGACGCACGTCCGGTTTGGATGAAAATTGGGGGCGTGGTCAACGATTTTTCGATTTTGGGGGCCTGGGAAAAATTTTCTCACTGGCAAGAGGTGACATTTCAAAATTTCTTCTGATTCGGATAGAGCACTTCACTGGCTTTCCAACGGTATGACGCACGTCCGGTTTGGATAAAAATTGGGGGCGTGGCCAACGATTTTTTTATTATTACTAATTTGGATAGAGCTCGTAGCGGGCTTTCTAATTCGCCGACCCTCGTCCGGTTTGGATGAAAATTGGGGGCGTGGTCAACGATTTTTCGATTTTGGGGGCCTGGGAAAAATTGAATTACTGGCAAGAGGTGACATTTCAAAATTTCTTCTGATTCGGAGAGAGCACTTCACTGGCTCTCCAACGGTATGACGCACGTCCGGTTTGGATGAAAATTTGGGGGGCGTGGCCAACGATTTTTCGATTTTAGGGGCCTGGGAAAAATTTGTACTGGCAAGAGGTCGTAGCGTGATTCGGTCTAATTCTCAATCGCTCGCACGGCAGTCCGGTTTGGATGAAAATTGGGGGCGTGGTCAACGATTTTTCGATTTTGGGGCCTGGGAAAAATTTTCTTACTGGCAAGAGGTGACATTTCAAAATTTCTTCTGATTCGGAGAGAGCACTTCACTGGCTCTCCAACGGTATGACGCAAGTCCGGTTTGGATGAAAATTGGGGGCGTGGTCAACGATTTTTCGATTTTGGGGGCCTGGGAAAAATTTTCTCACTGGCAAGAGGTGACATTTTTACTATTTCTTCTGATTCAGATAGAGCACTTCACTGGCTTTCCAACGGTATGACGCACGTCCGGTTTGGATGAAAATTGAGGGCGTGGTCAACGATTTTTCTATTTTGGGGGCCTGGGAAAAATTGAATTACTGGCAAGAGGTGACATTTCGAAATTTCTTCTGATTCGGAGAGAGCACTTCACTGGCTCTCCAACGGTATGACGCAAGTCCGGTTTGGATGAAAATTGGGGGCGTGGTCAACGATTTTTCGATTTTGGGGGCCTGGGAAAAATTTTCTCACTGGCAAGAGGTGACATTTCGAAATTTCTTCTGATTCGGACAGAGCACTTCACTGGCTTTGCAACGGTATGACGCACGTCCGGTTTGGATAAAAATTGGGGGCGTGGCCAACGATTTTTTTATTATTACTAATTTGGATAGAGCTCGTAGCGGGCTTTCTAATTCGCCGACCCTCGTCCAGTTTGGATGAAAATTGGGGGCGTGGTCAACGATTTTTCGATTTTGGGGGCCTGGGAAAAATTGAATTACTGGCAAGAGGTGACATTTCGAAATTTCTTCTGATTCGGAGAGAGCACTTCACTGGCTCTCCAACGGTATGACGCAAGTCCGGTTTGGATGAAAATTGGGGGCGTGGTCAACGATTTTTTATTTTTGGATGAAAATTGGGGGCGTGGTCAACGATTTTTCGATTTTGGGGGCCTGGGAAAAATTTTCTCACTGGCAAGAGGTGACATTTCGAAATTTCTTCTGATTCGAAAAGAGCACTTCACTGGCTTTCCAACGGTATGACGCACGTCCGGTTTGGATGAAAATTGAGGGCGTGGTCAACGATTTTTCGATTTTGGGGGCCTGGGAAAAATTTTCTCACTGGCAAGAGGTGACATTTCGAAATTTCTTCTGATTCGAAAAGAGCACTTCACTGGCTCTCCAACGGTATGACGGAAGTCCGGTTTGGATGAAAATTGGGGGCGTGGTCAACGATTTTTCGATTTTGGGGGCCTGGGAAAAATTTTCTCACTGGCAAGAGGTGACATTTTCGAAATTTCTTCTGATTCGGATAGAGCACTTCACTGGCTTTCCAACGGTATGACGCCGTCCGGGTTTGGATAAAAATTGGGGTTACGCCACCCTCGTCCCCGGTTTGGATGAAAATTGGGGGCCGTGGTCAACGATTTTTCGATTTTGGGGGCCTGGGAAACATTTTCTCACTGGCAAGAGGTGACATTTCAAAATTTCTTCTTGATTCGGAGAGAGTACTTCACTGGCTTTCCAACGGTATGACGCACGTCCGGTTTGGATAAAAATTGGGGGCGTGGTCAACGATTTTTCGATTTTGGGGGCCTGGGAAAAATTTTCTCACTGGCAAGAGGTGACATTTCAAAATTTCTTCTGATTCGGAGAGAGCACTTCACTGGCTTTCCAACGGTATGACGCACGTCCGGTTTTGGATGAAAATTGGGGGCGTGGCCAACGATTTTTTTATTATTACTAATTCGGATAGAGCGCGTAGCGGGCTTTCCAATTCGCCGACCCTCGTCCGGTTTGGATGAAAATTGGGGGCGTGGTCAACGATTTTTCGATTTTGGGGGCCTGGGAAACATTTTCTCACTGGCAAGAGGTGACATTTCAAAATTTCTTCTGATTCGGAAAGAGCACTTCACTGGCTTTCCAACGGTATGACGCACGTCCGGTTTGGATGAAAATTGAGGGCGTGGTCAACGATTTTTCGATTTTGGGGGCCTGGGAAAAATTTTCTCACTGGCAAGAGGTGACATTTCAAAATTTCTTCTGATTCGGACAGAGCACTTCACTGGCTTTCCAACGGTATGACGCACGTCCGGTTTGGATAAAAATTGGGGGCGTGGCCAACGATTTTTCGTTATAATTTACTAATTGGGATAGAGCACTTCACTGTCTTTCTAATTCGCCGACCCTCGTCCAGTTTGGATGAAAATTGGGGGCGTGGTCAACGATTTTTCGATTTTGGGGGCCTGGGAAAAATTTGAATTACTGGCAAGAGGTGACATTTCGAAATTTCTTCTGATTCGAAGAGAGCTTCTGATTCGGAGAGAGCACTTCACTGGCTCTCCAACGGTATGACGCAAGTCCGGTTTGGATGAAAATTGGGGGCGTGGTCAACGATTTTTCGATTTTGGGGGCCTGGGAAAAATGTTCTCACTGGCAAGAGGTGACATTTCGAAATTTCTTCTGATTCGGACAGAGCACTTCACTGGCTCTCCAACGGTGTGACGCACGTCCGGTTTGGATAAAAATTGGGGGCGTGGCCAACGATTTTTTTATTATTACTAATTTGGATAGAGCTCGTAGCGGGCTTTCTAATTCGCCGACCCTCGTCCAGTTTGGATGAAAATTGGGGGCGTGGTCAACGATTTTTCGATTTTGGGGGCCTGGGAAAAATTGAATTACTGGCAAGAGGTGACATTTTCGAAATTTCTTCTGATTCGGAGAGCACTTCACTGGCTCTCCAACGGTATGACGCAAGTCCGGTTTGGATGAAAATTGGGGCGTGGTCAACGATTTTTCGATTTTGGGGGCCTGGGAAAAATGTTCTCACTGGCAAGAGGTGACATTTCGAAATTTCTTCTGATTCGGACAGAGCACTTCACTGGCTTTGCAACGGTATGACGCACGTCCGGTTTGGATAAAAATTGGGGGCGTGGCCAACGATTTTTTTATTATTACTAATTTGGATAGAGCTCGTAGCGGCTTTCTAATTCGCACGACCCTCGTCCGGTTTGGATGAAAATTGGGGGCGTGGTCAACTTCACTGGCTCTCCAACGGTATGACGCAAGTCCGGTTTGGATGAAAATTGGGGGCGCGTGGTCAACGATTTTTCGATTTTGGGGGCCTGGGAAAAATGTTCTCACTGGCAAGAGGTGACATTTCGAAATTTCTTCTGATTCGGAGAGAGCACTTCACTGGCTTTCCAACGGTATGACGCACGTCCGGTTTGGATATGAAAATTGGGGGCGTGGTCAACGATTTTTCGATTTTGGGGGTAGATGAAAATTGGGGGCAGTGGCCAACGATTTTTTTATTATTACTGATTCGGATAGAGCTCGTAGCGGGCTTTCTAATTCGCCGACGCTCGTCCGGTTTGGATGAAAATTGGGGGCGTGGTCAACGATTTTTCGATTTTGGGGGCCTGGTAAAAATTTTCTTACTGGCAAGAGGTGACATTTCAAAATTTCTTTCCAACGGTATGACGCAACGTCCGGTTTGGATGAAAATTGGGGGCGTGGTCAAAACGATTTTTTTATTATTTCTGATTCGGATAGAGCACTTCACTGGCTTTCCAACGGTATGACGCACGTCCGGTTTGGATGAAAATTGGGGGCGTGGTCAAACGATTTTTCGATTTTGGGGGCCTGGGAAAAATTTTCTCACTGGCAAGAGGTGACATTTCAAAATTTCTTCTGATTCGGATAAAGAGCACTTCACTGGCTTTCCAACGGTATGACGCACGTCCGGTTTGGATGAAAATTGGGGGCATGGTCAACGATTTTTCGATTTTGGGGCCTGGAAATTCTCACTGGCAAGAGGTGACATTTCAAAATTTCTTCTGATTCGGAAAGAGCACTTCACTGGCTTTCCAACGGTATGACGCACGTCCGGTTTGGATGAAAATTGAGGGCGTGGTCAACGATTTTTCGATTTTGGGGGCCTGGGAAAAATTTTCTCACTGGCAAGAGGTGATATTTCAAAATTTCAAAGTTCTTCTGATTCGGATAGAGCACTTCACTGGCTTTCCAACGGTATGACGCACGTCCGGTTTGGATGAAAATTAAGGTCATGGTCAACGATTTTTCGATTTTATTGGGGGCCTGGTCAAATTTTTCGATTTTGGGGGCTGGGAAAAATTACTGGCAAGAGGTGACATTTCAAAATTTCTTCTAATTCCGAAAGAGCACTTCACTGGCTTTCCAACGGTATGACGCACGTCCGGTTTGGATGAAAATTGGGGGCGTGGTCAACGATTTTTCGATTTTGGGGGCCTGGGAAAAATTTTCTCACTGGCAAGAGGTGACATTTCAAAATTTCTTCTGATTCGGATAGAGCGCTTCACTGGCTTTCCAACGGTATGACGCACGTCCGGTTTGGAAGAAAATTGGGGTCATGGTCAACGATTTTTCGATTTTGGGGGCCTGGGAAAATTCTCACTGGCAAGAGGTGACATTTCAAAATTTCTTCTGATTCGGAAAGAGCACTTCACTGGCTTTCCAACGGTATGACGCACGTCCGGTTTAGATGAAAATTGGGGTCGTGGTCAACGATTTTTCGATTTTGGGGCCTGGACGCACGTCCGGTTTGGATAAAAATTGGGGGCGTGGCCCACGATTTTTATTATTACTAATTTGGATAGAGCACTTCACTGGCTTTCCAACTTCGCCGACCCTCGTCCGGTTTGGATGAAAATTGGGGGCGTGGTCAACGATTTTTCGATTTTGGGGGCCTGGGAAAAATTGAATTACTGGCAAGAGGTGACATTTCGAAATTTCTTCTGATTCGGAAGAGAGCACTTCACTGGCTCTCCACAGTATGACGCACGTCCGGTTTGGATGAAAATTGGGGGCGTGGTCAACGATTTTTCGATTTTGGGGGCCTGGGAAAAAGTTTCTTACTGGCAAGAGGTGACATTTCAAAATTTCTTCTGATTCGGAAAGAGCACTTCACTGGCTTTCCAACGTATGACGCACGCTCCGGTTTGGATGAAAATTGGGGGCGTGGCCCACGATTTTTTTATTATTACTAATTTGGATAGAGCTCGTAGCGGGCTTTCTAATTCGCCGACCCTCGTCCGGTTTGGATGAAAATTGGGGGCGTGGTCAACGATTTTTCGATTTTGGGGCCTGGGAAAAATTTTCTCACTAGCAAGAGGTGACATTTCAAAATTTCTTCTGATTCGGAGAGAGCACTTCACTTGGCTTTCCAACGGTATGACGCACGTCCGGTTTGGAAGAAAATTGGGGGCATGGTCAACGATTTTTCGATTTTGGGGGCCTGGGAAAAATTCTCACTGGCAAGAGGTGACATTTCAAAATTTCTTCTGATTCGGAAAGAGCATTTCACTGGCTTTCCAACGGTATGACGCACGTCCGGTTTGGATGAAAATTGGGGGCGTGGTCAATTTTTCGATTTTGGGGGCCTGGGATGAAAATTACTGGCAAGTGGTGACGATTTTTTTATTATTACTGATTCGGATAGAGCACTTCACTGGCTTTCCAATTCGCCGACCCTCGTCCGGTTTGGATGAAAATTGGAGGGCCTGGGAAAAATTTTCTCACTACAAGAGGTGACATTTCAAAATTTCTTCTGATTCGGATAGAGCACTTCACTGGCTTTCCAACGGTATGACGCACGTCCGGTTTGGAAGAAAATTTGGGGTCATGGTCAACGATTTTTCTATTTTGGGGGCCTGGGAAAATTTTCTCACTGGCAAGAGGTGACATTTCACAATTTCTTCTAATTCGGAAAGAGCACTTCACTGGCTTTCCAACGGTATGACGCACGTCCCGTTTCGATGAAAATTGAGGGCGTGGTCAACGATTTTTCGATTTTGGGGGCCTGGGAAAAATTTTCTCACTGGCAAGAGGTGACATTTCAAAATTTCTTCTGATTCGGATAGAGCACTTCACTGGCTTTCCAACGGTATGACGCACGTCCGGTTTGGATGAAAATTGGGGCGTGGTCAACGATTTTTCGATTTTGGGGGCCTGGGAAACATTTTCTCACTGGCAAGAGGTGATATTTCAAAATTTCTTCTGATTCGGATAGAGCGCTTCACTGGCTTTCCAACGGTATGACGCACGTCCGGTTTGGATGAAAATTGAGGGCGTGGTCAACGATTTTTCGATTTTGGGGGCCTGGGAAAAATTTTCTCACTGGCAAGAGGTGACATTTCAAAATTTCTTCTGATTCCGAAAGAGCACTTCACTGGCTTTCCAACGGTATGACGCACGTCCGGTTTGGATGAAAATTGGGGGCGTGGTCAACGATTTTTCGATTTTGGGGGCCTGGGAAAAATTTTCTCACTGGCAAGAGGTGACATTTCAAAATTTCTTCTGATTCGGATAGAGCACTTCACTGGCTTTCCAACGGTATGACGCACGTCCGGTTTGGATGAAAATTGAGGGCGTGGTCAACGATTTTTCGATTTTGGGGGCCTGGGAAAAATTTTCTCACTGGCAAGAGGTGACATTTCAAAATTTCTTCTGATTCGGAAAGAGCACTTCACTGGCTTTCCAACGGTATGACGCACGTCCGGTTTGGATGAAAATTTAAGGGCGTGGTCAACGATTTTTCGATTTTGGGGGCCTGGGAAAAATTTTTCTTCACTAGCAAGAGGGTGACATTTCAAAATTTCTTCTGATTCGAAAGAGCACTTCACTGGCTTTCCAACGGTATGACGCACGTCCGGTTTGGATGAAAAATTGGGGGCGTGGTCAACGATTTTTCGATTTTGGGGGCCTGGGAAAAATTTTCTCACTGGCAAGAGGTGACATTTTCAAAATTTCTTCTGATTCGGAAAGAGCACTTCACTGGCTTTCCAACGGTATGACGCACGTCCGGTTTGGATGAAAAATTGGGGCGTGGGTCAACGATTTTTCGATTTTGGGGGCCTGGGAAAAATTTTCTCACTGGCAAGAGGTGACATTTCAAAATTTCTTCTGATTCGGAAAGAGCACTTCACTGGCTTTCCAACGGTATGACGCACGTCCGGTTTTGGATTGTCGTGGTCAACGATTTTTCGATTTTGGGGCCTGGGAAAAATTTTCTCACTGGCAACGAGGTGACATTTCAAATTTCTTCTGATTCGGAAAGAGCACTTCACTGGCTTTCCAACAGTATGACGCACGTCCGGTTTGGATGAAAAATTGGGGCGTGGTCAACGATTTTTCGATTTTTCGATTTGGGGGCCTGGGAAAAATTTTCTCTTGAAAGAGCACTTCACTGGCTTTCCAACACGTCCGGTTTGGATGAAAATTGAGGGCGCGTGGTCAACGATTTTTCGATTTTGGAGTAGAGCACTTCACTGGCTTTCCAACGGTATGACGCACGTCCGGTTTGGAAGAAAAATTGGGGGCATGGTCAAACGATTTTTTTTCGAGTTTTGGGCCCTGGGAAAAATTCTCACTGGCAAGAGGTGACATTTCAAAATTTCTTCTGATTCGGAAAGAGCATTTCACTGGCTTTCCAACAGTATGACGCACGTCCAGTTTGGATGAAAATTAAGGGCGTGGTCAACGATTTTTCGATTTTAGGGGCCTGGGAAAAATTTTCTTACTGGCAAGAGGTGACATTTCAAAATTTCTTCTGATTCGGAAAGAGCACTTCACTGGCTTTCCAACGGTATGACGCACGTCCGGTTTGGATGAAAATTTAGGGCGTGGTCAACGATTTTTCGATTTTGGGGGCCTGGGAAAAATTTTCTCACTAGCAAGAGGTGACATTTCAAAATTTCTTCTTATTCGGATAGAGCACTTCACTGGCTTTCCAACGGTATGACGCACGTCCGGTTTGGAAGAAAATTGGGGGCATGGTCAACGATTTTTCGATTTTGGGGGCCTGGGAAAAATTCTCACTGGCAAGAGGTGACATTTCAAAATTTCTTCTGATTCGGAAAGAGCACTTCACTGGCTTTCCAACGGTATGACGCACGTCCGGTTTGGATGAAAATTGGGGGCGTGGTCAACGATTTTTCGATTTTGGGGGCCTGGGAAAAATTTTCTCACTGGCAAGAGGTGACATTTCAAAATTTCTTCTGATTCGGAAAGAGCACTTCACTGGCTTTCCAACGGTATGACGCACGTCCGGTTTGGATGAAAATTTAGGGCGTGGTCAACGATTTTTCGATTTTGGGGGCCTGGGAAAAATTTTCTCACTAGCAAGAGGTGACATTTCAAAATTTCTTCTGATTCGGATAGAGCACTTCACTGGCTTTCCAACGGTATGACGCACGTCCGGTTTGGAAGAAAATTGGGGTCATGGTCAACGATTTTTCGATTTTGGGGGCCTGGGAAAAATTCTCACTGGCAAGAGGTGACATTTCAAAATTTCTTCTGATTCCGAAAGAGCACTTCACTGGCTTTCCAACGGTATGACGCACGTCCGGTTTGGATGAAAATTTAGGGCGTGGTCAACGATTTTTCGATTTTGGGGGCCTGGGAAAAATTTTCTCACTAGCAAGAGGTGACATTTCAAAATTTCTTCTGATTCGGATAGAGCACTTCACTGGCTTTCCAACGGTATGACGCACGTCCGGTTTGGAAGAAAATTGGGGGCATGGTCAACGATTTTTCGATTTTGGGGGCCTGGGAAAAATTCTCACTGGCAAGAGGTGACATTTCAAAATTTCTTCTGATTCGGAAAGAGCACTTCACTGGCTTTCCAACGGTATGACGCACGTCCGGTTTGGATGAAAATTGGGGGCGTGGTCAACGATTTTTCGATTTTGGGGGCCTGGGAAAAATTTTCTCACTAGCAAGAGGTGACATTTCAAAATTTCTTCTGATTCCGAAAGAGCACTTCACTGGCTTTCCAACGGTATGACGCACGTCCGGTTTGGATGAAAATTTAGGGCGTGGTCAACGATTTTTCGATTTTGGGGGCCTGGGAAAAATTTTCTCACTAGCAAGAGGTGACATTTCAAAATTTCTTCTGATTCGGATAGAGCACTTCACTGGCTTTCCAACGGTATGACGCACGTCCGGTTTGGATGAAAATTGGGGGCATGGTCAACGATTTTTCGATTTTCGGGGAAAAAAATTCACTGGCAAGAGGTGACATTTCAAAATTTCTTCTGATTCGGAAAGAGCACTTCACTGGCTTTCCAACGGTATGACGCACGTCCGGTTTGGATGAAAATTGGGGGCGTGGTCAACGATTTTTTCGATTTTGGGGCCTGGGAAAAATTTTCTCACTAGCAAGAGGTGACATTTCAAAATTTCTTCTGATTCGGATAGAGCACTTCACTGGCTTTCCAACGGTATGACGCACGTCCGGTTTGGAAGAAAATTGGGGGCATGGTCAACGATTTTTCGATTTTGGGGGCCTGGGAAAAATTTTCTCACTGGCAAGAGGTGACATTTCAAAATTTCTTCTGATTCGGAAAGAGCACTTCACTGGCTTTCCAACAGTATGACGCACGTCCGGTTTGGATGAAAATTAAGGGCGTGGTCAACGATTTTTCGATTTTAGGGGCCTGGGAAAAATTTTCTTACTGGCAAGAGGTGACATTTCAAAATTTCTTCTGATTCGGAAAGAGCACTTCACTGGCTTTCCAACAGTATGACGCACGTCCGGTTTGGATGAAAATTTAGGGGTGGTCAAGATTCAACGATTTTCGATTTTAGGGGGCCTGGGAAAAATTTTCTCACTGGCAAGAGGTGACATTTCAAAATTTCTTCTGATTCGGATAGAGCACTTCACTGGCTTTCCAACGGTATGACGCACGTCTGCTTTGGATGAAAATTGGGGGCGTGGTTAACGATTTTTCGATTTTGGGGCCCTGGGAAAAATTTTCTCACTGGCAAGAGGTGACAGTTCAAAATTTCTTCTGATTCGGAAAGAGCACTTCACTGGCTTTCCAACAGTATGACGCACGTCCGGTTTGGATGAAAATTAAGGGCGTGGTCAACGATTTTTTTCGATTTTAGGGGCCTGGGAAAAATTTTCTTACTGGCAAGAGGTGGACATTTCAAAATTTCTTCTGATTCCGATAGAGCACTTCACTGGCTTTCCAACGGTAATGACGCACGTCCGGTTTTGGATGAAAATTAGGGCGGTGGTCAACGATTTTCGATTTTTGGGGCCTGGGAAAAAATTTTTCTCACTAGCAAGAGGTGACATTTCAAAATTTCTTCTGATTCGGAAAGAGCACTTCACTGGCTTTCCAACGGTATGACGCACGTCCGGTTTGGATAAAAATTGGGGGCGTGGTCAACGATTTTTCGATTTTGGGGGCCTGGGAAAAATTTTCTCACTAGCAAGAGGTGACATTTCAAAATTTCTTCTGATTCGGAAAGAGCACTTCACTGGCTTTCCAACGGTATGACGCACGTCCGGTTTGAATGAAAATTGGGCGTGGTCAACGATTTTTCTATTTTGGGGGCCTGGGAAAAATTTTCTCACTGGCAAGAGGTGACATTTCACAATTTCTTCTAATTCGGAAAGAGCACTTCACTGGCTTTCCAACAGTATGACGCACGTCCGGTTTGGATGAAAAATTAAGGGCGTGGTCAACGATTTTTCGATTTTAAAAAAATTTCTTACTGGCAAGAGGTGACATTTCAAAATTTCTTCTGATTCGGAAAGAGCACTTCACTGGCTTTCCAACAGTATGACGCACGTCCGGTTTGGATGAAAATTGGGGGCGTGGTCAACGATTTTTCGATTTGGGGGCCTGGGAAAAATTCTCACTGGCAAGAGGTGACATTTCAAAATTTCTTCTGATTCCGGAAAGAGCTTCACTGGCTTTCCAACAGTATGACGCACGTCCGGTTTGGATGAAAATTAAGGGCGTGGTCAACGATTTTTCGATTTTGGGGGCCTGGGAAAAATTTTCTCACTAGCAAGAGGTGACATTTCAAAATTTCTTCTGATTCGGAAAGAGCATTTCACTGGCTTTCCAACAGTATGACGCACGTCCAGTTTGGATGAAAATTGAAGGGCGTGGTCAACGATTTTTCGTTTTAGGGGCCTGGGAAATATTTTCTTACTGGCAAGAGGTGACATTTCAAAATTATTCCCGAAAGAGCACTTCACTGGCTTTCCAACGGTATGACGCACGTCCGGTTTGGATGAAAATTTAGGGCGTGGTCAACGATTTTTCGATTTTTTCTGATTCGGATAGAGCACTTCACTGGCTTTCCAACGGTATGACGCACGTCCGGTTTGGATGAAAATTTAGGGCGTGGTCAACGATTTTTCGATTTTGGGGGCCTGGGAAAAATTTTCTCACTGGCAAGAGGTGACATTTCAAAATTTCTTCTGATTCGGATAGAGCACTTCACTGGCTTTCCAACGGTATGACGCACGTCCGGTTTGGAAGAAAATTGGGGTCGTGGTCAACGATTTTTCGATTTTGGGGGCCTGGGAAAAATTCTCACTGGCAAGAGGTGACATTTCAAAATTTCTTCTGATTCCGAAAGAGCACTTCACTGGCTTTCCAACGGTATGACGCACGTCCGGTTTGGATTGAAAATTTAAACGATTTTTTCGATTTGGGAGGGAAAAATTCACTGGCTTTCAAAATCTTCTGATTCGGATAGAGCACTTCACTGGCTTTCCAACGGTATGACGCACGTCCGGTTTGGAAGAAAATTGGGGGCATGGTCAACGATTTTTCGATTTTGGGGGCCTGGGAAAAAATTCTCACTGGCAAGAGGTGACATTTCAAAATTTCTTCTGATTCGGAAAGAGCGCTTCACTGGCTTTCCAACAGTATGACGCACGTCCGGTTATTCGGAAAGAGCGCTTCACTGGCTTTCCAACAGTATGACGCACGTCCGGTTTGGATGAAAATTAAGGGCGTGGTCAACGATTTTTCGATTCTTCTGATTCGGAAAGAGCACTTCACTGGCTTTCCAATGACGCACGTCCGGTTTGGATGAAAATGAAAGGCGTGGTCAACGATTTTTCGATTTTGGGGGCCTGGGAAAAATTTTCTCACTAGCAAGAGGTGACATTTCAAAATTTCTTCTGATTCGGATAGAGCACTTCACTGGCTTTCCAACGGTATGACGCACGTCCGGTTTGGAAGAAAATTGGGGGCATGGTCAACGATTTTTCGATTTTGGGGCCCTGGGAAAAATTCTCACTGGCAAGAGGTGACATTTCAAAATTTCTTCTGATTCGGAAAGAGCATTTCACTGGCTTTCCAACAGTATGACGCACGTCCAGTTTGGATGAAAATTAAGGGCGTGGTCAACGATTTTTCGATTTTAGGGGCCTGGGAAATATTTTCTTACTGGCAAGAGGTGACATTTCAAAATTTCTTCTGATTCCGAAAGAGCACTTCACTGGCTTTCCAACGGTATGACGCACGTCCGGTTTGGATGAAAATTTAGGGCGTGGTCAACGATTTTTCGATTTTGGGGGCCTGGGAAAAATTTTCTCACTAGCAAGAGGTGATATTTCAAAATTTCTTCTTATTCGGATAGAGCACTTCACTGGCTTTCCAACGGTATGACGCACGTCCGGTTTGGAAGAAAATTGGGGGCATGGTCAACGATTTTTCGATTTTGGGGGCCTGGGAAAAATTCTCACTGGCAAGAGGTGACATTTCAAAATTTCTTCTGATTCGGAAAGAGCGCTTCACTGGTTTTCCAACAGTATGACGCACGTCCGGTTTAGATGAAAATTAAGGGCGTGGTCAACGATTTTTCGATTTTAGGGGCCTGGGAAAAATTTTCTTACTGGCAAGAGGTGACATTTCAAAATTTCTTCTGATTCGGAAAGAGCACTTCACTGGCTTTCCAACAGTATGACGCACGTCCGGTTTGGATGAAAATGAAGGGCGTGGTCAACGATTTTTCGATTTTGGGGGCCTGGGAAAAATTTTCTCACTAGCAAGAGGTGACATTTCAAAATTTCTTCTGATTCGGATAGAGCACTTCACTGGCTTTCCAACGGTATGACGCACGTCCGGTTTGGAAGAAAATTGGGGGCATGGTCAACGATTTTTCGATTTTGGGGGCCTGGGAAAAATTCTCACTGGCAAGAGGTGACATTTCAAAATTTCTTCTGATTCGGAAAGAGCATTTCACTGGCTTTCCAACAGTATGACGCACGTCCAGTTTGGATGAAAATTAAGGGCGTGGTCAACGATTTTTCGATTTTAGGGGCCTGGGAAATATTTTCTTACTGGCAAGAGGTGACATTTCAAAATTTCTTCTGATTCGGAAAGAGCGCTTCACTGGCTTTCCAACAGTATGACGCATGTCCGGTTTGGATCAAAATGAAGGGCGTGGTCAACGATTTTTCGATTTTGGGGGCCTGGGAAAAATTTTCTCACTAGCAAGAGGTGACATTTCAAAATTTCTTCTGATTCGGATAGAGCACTTCACTGGCTTTCCAACGGTATGACGCATGTCCGGTTTGGAAGAAAATTGGGGGCATGGTCAACGATTTTTCGATTTTGGGGGCCTGGGAAAAATTTTCTTACTGCCAAGAGGTGACATTTCAAAATTTCTTCTGATTCGGAAAGAGCACTTCACTGGCTTTCCAACAGTATGACGCACGTCCGGTTTGGATGAAAATGAAGGGCGTGGTCAACGATTTTTCGATTTTGGGGGCCTGGGAAAAATTTTCTCACTAGCAAGAGGTGACATTTCAAAATTTCTTCTGATTCGGATAGAGCACTTCACTGGCTTTCCAACGGTATGACGCACGTCCGGTTTGGAAGAAAATTGGGGGCATGGTCAACGATTTTTCGATTTTGGGGCCCTGGGAAAAATTCTCACTGGCAAGAGGTGACATTTTTTCTTCTGATTCGGAAAGAGCATTTCACTGGCTTTCCAACGGTATGACGCACGTCCGGTTTGGATGAAAATTAAGGGCGTGGTCAACGATTTTTCGATTTTAGGGGCCTGGGAAATATTTTCTTACTGGCAAGAGGTGACATTTCAAAATTTCTTCTGATTCCGAAAGAGCACTTCACTGGCTTTCCAACGGTATGACGCACGTCCGGTTTGGATGAAAATTTAGGGCGTGGTCAACGATTTTTCGATTTTGGGGGCCTGGGAAAAATTTTCTCACTAGCAAGAGGTGATATTTCAAAATTTCTTCTTATTCGGATAGAGCACTTCACTGGCTTTCCAACGGTATGACGCACGTCCGGTTTGGAAGAAAATTGGGGGCATGGTCAACGATTTTTCGATTTTGGGGGCCTGGGAAAAATTCTCACTGGCAAGAGGTGACATTTCAAAATTTCTTCTGATTCGGAAAGAGCGCTTCACTGGTTTTCCAACAGTATGACGCACGTCCGGTTTAGATGAAAATTAAGGGCGTGGTCAACGATTTTTCGATTTTAGGGGCCTGGGAAAAATTTTCTTACTGGCAAGAGGTGACATTTCAAAATTTCTTCTGATTCGGAAAGAGCACTTCACTGGTTTTCCAACAGTATGACGCACGTCCGGTTTGGATGAAAATGAAGGGCGTGGTCAACGATTTTTCGATTTTGGGGGCCTGGGAAAAATTTTCTCACTAGCAAGAGGTGACATTTCAAAATTTCTTCTGATTCGGATAGAGCACTTCACTGGCTTTCCAACGGTATGACGCACGTCCGGTTTGGAAGAAAATTGGGGGCATGGTCAACGATTTTTCGATTTTGGGGGCCTGGGAAAAATTCTCACTGGCAAGAGGTGACATTTCAAAATTTCTTCTGATTCGGAAAGAGCATTTCACTGGCTTTCCAACAGTATGACGCACGTCCAGTTTGGATGAAAATTAAGGGCGTGGTCAACGATTTTTCGATTTTAGGGGCCTGGGAAATATTTTCTTACTGGCAAGAGGTGACATTTCAAAATTTCTTCTGATTCGGAAAGAGCGCTTCACTGGCTTTCCAACAGTATGACGCATGTCCGGTTTGGATCAAAATGAAGGGCGTGGTCAACGATTTTTCGATTTTGGGGGCCTGGGAAAAATTTTCTCACTAGCAAGAGGTGACATTTCAAAATTTCTTCTGATTCGGATAGAGCACTTCACTGGCTTTCCAACGGTATGACGCATGTCCGGTTTGGAAGAAAATTGGGGGCATGGTCAACGATTTTTCGATTTTGGGGGCCTGGGAAAAATTTTGTTACTGCCAAGAGGTGACATTTCAAAATTTCGTCTGATTCGGAAAGAGCGCTTCACTGGCTTTCCAACGGTATGATGCACGTCCGGTTTGGATGAAAATTGAGGGCGTGGTCAACGATTTTTCGATTTTGGGGGCCTGGGAAAAATTTTCTCACTAGCAAGAGGTGACATTTCAAAATTTCTTCTGATTCGGATAGAGCACTTCACTGGCTTTCCAACGGTATGACGCACGTCCGGTTTGGAAGAAAATTGGGGGCATGGTCAACGATTTTTCGATTTTGGGGGCCTGGGAAAAATTCTCACTGGCAAGAGGTGACATTTCAAAATTTCTTCTGATTTGGAAAGAGCGCTTCACTGGCTTTCCAACAGTATGACGCACGTCCGGTTTAGATGAAAATTAAGGGCGTGGTCAACGATTTTTCGATTTTAGGGGCCTGGGAAAAATTTTCTTACTGGCAAGAGGTGACATTTCAAAATTTCTTCTGATTCGGAAAGAGCACTTTACTGGCTTTCCAACAGTATGACGCACGTCCGGTTTGGATGAAAATCAAGGGCGTGGTCAACGATTTTTCGATTTTGGGGGCCTGGGAAAAATTTTCTCACTAGCAAGAGGTGACATTTCAAAATTTCTTCTGATTCGGATAGAGCACTTCACTGGCTTTCCAACGGTATGACGCACGTCCGGTTTGGAAGAAAATTGGGGGCATGGTCAACGATTTTTTCGATTTTGGGGCCTGGGAAAAATTCTCACTGGCAAGAGGTGACATTTCAAAATTTCTTCTGATTCGGAAAGAGCATTTCACTGGCTTTCCAACAGTATGACGCACGTCCAGTTTGGATGAAAATTAAGGGCGTGGTCAACGATTTTTCGATTTTAGGGGCCTGGGAAATATTTTCTTACTGGCAAGAGGTGACATTTCAAAATTTCTTCTGATTCGGAAAGAGCGCTTCACTGGCTTTCCAACAGTATGACGCACGTCCGGTTTGGATGAAAATGAAGGGCGTGGTCAACGATTTTTCGATTTTGGGGGCCTGGGAAAAATTTTCTCACTAGCAAGAGGTGACATTTCAAAATTTCTTCTGATTCGGATAGAGCGCTTCACTGGCTTTCCAACGGTATGACGCACGTCCGGTTTGGAAGAAAATTGGGGGCATGGTCAACGATTTTTCGATTTTGGGGCCTGGGAAAAATTCTCACTGGCAAGAGGTGACATTTCAAAATTTCTTCTGATTCGGAAAGAGCACTTCACTGGCTTTCCAACAGTATGACGCACGTCTGGTTTGGATGAAAATTAAGGGCGTGGTCAACGATTTTTCGATTTTAGGGGCCTGGGAAAAATTTTCTTACTGGCAAGAGGTGACATTTCAAAATTTCTTCTGATTCGGAAAGAGCACTTCACTGGCTTTCCAACAGTATGACGCACGTCCGGTTTGGATGAAAATGAAGGGCGTGGTCAACGATTTTTCGATTTTAGGGGCCTGGGAAAAATTTTCTTACTGGCAAGAGGTGACATTTCAAAATTTCTTCTGATTCGGAAAGAGCACTTCACTGGCTTACCAACGGTATGACGCACGTCTGGTTTGGATGAAAATTGAGGGCGTGGTCAACGATTTTTCGATTTTGGGGGCCTGGGAAAAATTTTCTTACTGGCAAGAGGTAACATTTCCAAATTTCTTCTGATTCGGAAAAGAGCACTTCACTGGCTTTCCAACGGTATGACACACGTCCGGTTTGGATGAAAATTGAGGGCGTGGTCAACTATTTTTCGATTTTGGGGGCCTGGGAAAAATTTTCTTACTGGCAAGAGGTGACATTTCAAAATTTCTTCTGATTCGGAAAGAGCACTTCACTGGCTTTCCAACGGTATGAGGCACGTCCGGTTTGAATGAAAATTGGGGCGTGGTCAACGATTTTTCGATTTTGGGGGCCTGGGAAAAAAATTCTCACTGGCAAGAGGTGACATTTCAAAAATTCTTCTGATTCGGATAGAGCATTTCTCATACTCATTAAATATTCATGAGGTCTCGGTCCAATCACGCACCTACAAATCAATCATCTGACGTATCTGGATATAAGAGGAAGGTCAGTATCATTAATTAAATTCTTTACGACAACAAAGGCAAACAATATAGTTATTAGCATAATCACTGTAGCTAGAAATTCTGTTCTCAATACAGTATCTAGAACAAGATTTCCAAATCAGTATTTAGAACGTTTTTTTAATTTCCCAATATAGAAATACATTGTTTTCAATAAAGTCTCTGGACTGCTCTCACCCAAAACGCCTTTACTCCACATCTGTTTCTCTTCTTCTACCGTTATAGCTTCTCTATCTGCCTTGGCGTCTTTTCTCGCATGGTCTTGGCTTACACGAGCATGAAGACTTTTCATTTCCGCGTCTAACACCTTACGAAACACTTGGAACCTAGTATTCAGCACAAATATATAGAGATACAAATTAGAACATCATAAATACATAATTATCCTAAAATAAAAAACAATATCTGCGTGAAATAAAACTTACTTGTAGTTTTCTTTGTTAAGCGGGTTCATTTCTGCCTTTCCATTTTCTTCGTAGTAACGCTTTATACAGCATATCAGTTGATATACAGTCTTCTCTGGGTATGATTTACCTTCTCGATCTCGCACCTCCTGTACAAACTTGGACAACCAGAATTTCAACGTTTCAGGAGTCATCATTAACAAGTCTGTCTTTAGCCTTCCAACAACTGACACATCGAGGTCAAAGTCGCAAGACTCGGCAGAACCGTCGTCGTTGGCTCTTTCGTTCCTCCAAGCTTCAAAGATACGAACACCCCATTGAGTTTTGTACTGCGTAGACTTTGGCACAGCATTTCTCATTCGTTTTGAAGATTCCTCTTCGCTCAATGCTCCGGCAAAACGTTTCGCTATCGAACACATATCTAAATGCACATATTTTGATAATTCTATGTACTTAACTTTTCCTTTATAAAAAGAACAAAAGGTCCTACTCCCTCGACGTCATGAATATTTAATGAGTATGAGAAGCCATTTCTTATCCTCGGGGCTGTGTTTGAAGTAGCGCTCTCAACACTCGTCATTAGTTCCGGTCCTCGGCTTCGCCTCGGACCGGAACTAATGACTCGTGTTGAGAACGCTACTTCAAACACAGCCCCTCGGATAAGAAATAGTACTTCACTGACTTTCGAACGGTATGACGCACGTCCGGTTTGGATGAAAATTGGGGGCGTGGTCAACGAATTTTCGATTTTGGGGGCCTGGGAAAAATTTTCTAACTGGCAAGAGGTGACATTTCAAAAATTCTTCTGATTCGGATAGAGAATTTCACTGACTTTCCAACGGTATGACTCGCGTCCGGTTTGGATGAAAATTTGGGGCATGGTCAACGATTATTCGATTTTGGGGGCCTGGTCAAAATTTTCTTAGGGGCAAGAGGTGGCATTTCAAAATTTCTTCTGATTCCGATAGAGCACTTCACTGGCTTTCCAAAAATATGATGCAACTCCGGTTTGCATGAAAATTATGGGCGTGGTCAACGATTATTCGATTTTGGGGGCCTGGTCAAAATTTTCTTAGGGGCAAGAGGTGGCATTTGAAAATTTCTGCTGATTCCGATAGAGCACCTCACTGGCTTTCCAAAAATATGACGCAGGTCCGGTTTGGATGAAAAATTGTGGGCGTGGTCAACGATTATTCGATTTTGGGGGTCTGTTCAAAATTTTCTTAGTGGCAAGAGGTGGCATTTGAAAATTTCTGCTGATTCCGATAGAGCACTTCACTGGCTTTGTAAAAATATGACGCACGTCCGGTGTGGATGAAAATTGTAGCCGTGGTCAACGATTATTCGATTTTGGGGGCCTGGTCAAAATTTTCTTGGTGGCAAGAGGTAGCATTTGAAAATTTCTTCTGATTCCGAAGAGCACTTCACTGGATTTCCAAAAATATGACGCTCGTCCGGTTTGGATGAAAATTGTGGGCGTGGTCAACGATTATTCGATTTTGGGGGCCTGGTGAAAATTTTATTTGTGGCAAGAGGTGGTATTTCAAAATTTCTGCTGATTCCGATAGAGCACTTCACTGGCTTTCCAAAAATATGATGCAGGTCCGGTTTGAATGAAAATTTGGGGCATGGTCAACGATTATTCGATTTTGGGGGCCTGGTCAAAATTTTCTTAGTGGCAAGAGGTGGCATTTGAAAATTTCTTCTGATTCCGATAGAGCACTTCACTGGATTTCCAAAAATATGACGCTCGTCCGGTTTGGATGAAAATTGTGGGCGTGGTCAACGATTATTCGATTTTGGGGGCCTGGTGAAAATTTTCTTTGTGGCAAGAGGTGGTATTTCAAAATTTCTGCTGATTCCGATAGAGCACTTCACTGGCTTTTGAAAAATATGACGCAAGTCCGGTTTGGATGAAAATTTGGGGCAAGGTCAACGATTATTCGATTTTGGGGGCCTGGTCAAAATTTTCTTAGGGGCAAGAGGTGGCATTTCAAAATTTCTTCTGATTCCGATAGAGCACTTCACTGGCTTTCCAAAAATATGATGCAAGTCCGGTTTGGATGAAAATTATGGGCGTGGTCAACGATTATTCGATTTTGGGGGCCTGGTCAAATTTTTCTTAGGGGCAAGAGGTGGCATTTGAAAATTTCTTCTGATTCCGATAGAGCGCTTCACTGGCTTTCCAAAATATGACGCACGTCCGGTTTGGATGAAAATGGTGGGCGTGGTGAACGATTATTCGATTTTGGGGGCCTGGTCAAAATTTTCGTAGTGGCAAGAGGTGGCATTTGAAAATTTCTGCTGATTCCGATAGAGCACCTCACTGGCTTTCCAAAAATATGTCGCAGGTGCGGTTTAGATGAAAAATTGTGGACGTGGTCAACGATTATTCGATTTTGGGCGCCTGTTGAAAATTTTCTTAGTGGCAAGAGGTGGCATTTGAAAATTTGTTCTGATTCCGATAGAGCACTTCACTGGCTTTCCAAAAATATGACGCACGTCCGGTTTGGATGAAAATTGTGGGCGTGGTCAACGATTATTCGATTTTGCTGGCCTGGTCAAAATGTTCTTAGTGGCAAGAGTGGTAATTTTTATAGAGGCTAACTTGACGATACATGGGCGATCTATCCTCGGAAAAATGATTCTGAGTCCTGGATAGGAATCGAACCTGTAACCTTCTGATTGCCGGTGAGACACTCTAACCATTGAGCCACCGAGACTCAGATGGAGCGGATGCTTCTATGATATTTTCATGTTTGAAGTATTGAAAATACCTTTTTCAACACTGCCAAAATATTCTTTTTTTAAAGTCTGTAAACTTGCATAGGATTCTGACTTATATATATATATATATATATATATCCAGGGAGCCTACTGTATGACACATGCATGATGTAGAAAAATGTAAATAATGTACATTATATATTTCCTTGTAAAAAAACTTGCTTGTGACACTAAGGTGATGTTATACTATGCAATTTTATTGCAACATGTCTCACAGTTTTTTCAATACAAGATTCATGAGAAATTGTGTGGGTGATACCTACTGATCTAAATAGGTCAGTGGTGATTCCCTGTAATCATCAAGTCTAACAACAATCTTGTGGCAGCAAGCATTGCAACAAGTAGAACAAAGTTATACTTTTTGCAACGATTGCAACAGATTTTCACATAGGCCACAATTTGTGAGACAAGTTGCACAAAACATTGCCCAGTATAACACATTTTCCCATTCAACTACAATAAATCAGAATTAACTGTTGCAATACAATTTATAAAACAAATTGCATTACCTTTTATAGGTGTACATGTAAGTTTTAGTATCAGTGACTTCTAAATCCCATATAAATTCCAGTTGGAGATGGATAGTGGCGTCTTATTTCCCACACACAGCATGAAGGACAAACTTTCCTTTATTTTTCCCCAAATAGCCATACTTATCCATTATGTAATGGCGATATGCAGCTTTTCTAAAAGCACTACTACTGTTATCCTCCCTGTCGTTTCTTATGTCAGCTGTACTCCTTATGCTGAGTTGTAAATACTCTGCGGCCAGACACAATTTGCGGAATCTCCTTGTTTGGGACACAATTTTTATTTTTGCAGCATTTATTTTCGACTTCCTGTGACATAATTTGACATTTACCACACTTGTACCACTCTGGCTGAGGTTCCTGTGGATTTTCGGATGAACTAGGTGGGTTTGAAAGTGGGGTAGAGGAAGCTGAAGTGGTTGTTCCTTGATTAGGAGTTGAGGGTGGTACCAAATAGGGAAGTGATGATGTTTCACCAGAAGGTCCTGCAGATTGACCTGTTTCATCTGGATCTTCCATTATGAGAAGCATGTCGATGTACTCCATGCTTCCTACTCCACGTTGTAGCGACCTAACTGCAAGTTTTCGGACCATTTCATCATCTAGAGTATGGATAAAGTCCTATGAAAAATCAGAAGCAAATGTAAACAACTGGGCAAATCTTGTAATAGGTCAGACAAGAAATGACTCCTATTTATATCCTCAATAGATTGCACAGCTCTATTCTGGGAGGTAACAATTTTGAATATATATACTACAAGTAAGACAGTCAATATAAATAAATCAGTAGCTAACTTTACAGAGCTGATTCACACCAGTTTATAGTTTATAGAGAAAAATTTTTTAAGAAACTTCTTATAATTAATAATAGTGAACTCTATAATTAATGAAGTACAATATAATACAAAGATAAAACTATTGTTAATAAAAAGGGCTCATAAAAAATGTCAAGAAACAAGATTATTAAAACAATTGTTCAAAAACAAAATAATGTTTAAAAAACAGTACGTGATCCCCTTAAACATAGAAGGGTAGATCTAATTAAACAAAAAGAAAGTTTTGTGCGTATCCGAGACATGACAATTGAGTATGGCTTGTCCTTCAAGGCAAGTAACTTGTGGAATATTGTACATTCCTTGCCCATTGCTCCATTGAATCCAAAAACGAGGGGCGTGAAAACTCCGTACTCGATTTCTAATACTCTTCAGTTGTACTCTCTCTTCTTTTCGTGTTCGTGTTTCAGGAGTACTTTCTCTGTAGGTTGTGATTTGTTTGATTCTGCATTGAGATGTACAATTCTAACATCAAAAAAGGCGACTTGACCTTGCCTATAAAAGCCTCTGGCTTTAACGTCGAGCCTTGATAGAGATGAATGTGACAGCTATTATGTATATTAGATCATCTAAATAATTATGAACTCTATTCCAAAGAGAACCTGAGCATAAATCGTAAATTGAAATTCAAAAATATTATGTGTAATAAACTCAAATCAGATCAAAAACAATTTGAAAATATTTGAAATGATTACCTTCACTTTCTGATTTTCCAAGCTGCGCTCTTGTTCTTCTGCTAACAAGTGTGGTTCATTTTCTTGTTGGTTCGCTCTACCTTGATTGGAATCGTCCTCACCCTGTGTTATACAGTATAGATATGGAAAAAATGTGGGACATGATCGAAATCTCATATCTGCCATTCGGAAAGTTTGGTCGTAAATAAAATACATAGGAAATACTAGTAAACATACTGGTCTCAATGGCCTGTTACTGCATGGCTTCTTTGACTTTTTTCCACAGCTACACAAAGGAGAACAATATCGGGAAGCTGTTTTACTCGGGCATCCTTTTCTTTTCTTCCCGTTTTAGTTGCACATGTGCTACAACAGTTGCAGAATCCATCCTTCGAAATCACAACTAAAAAGTCGGTCAAGTTTGCGCTATCTAATTCGTTTGTATGATACATTTGTTTATGTTTATTGTGCAATGTAAATTATCGGTTTATACTCACATCTTCGTCAGGATTCGCCGAGGTATCAATTCGATCTGGTTCTGACATACTCTGAATTTTTGTTACGCAGATGATCAAGAATATCTTGATAATATACTTGCTTTCCAGTCGGTTTCACACGCAGCTTCACGCTTGATAAATCAAATATATTGCGAGCAATGCATACTGATTATCTCGTCAGCCAATAAGAATCGAGATATTTTGTTTGTCTCGCCAGCCAATCAGCATCGTGACACTGGCCCTTTAACAACAATTATTAAATCATTTTGGATTCATTGTATCATTTGAATATGAAGTTTTATGTGAATTATTCACATGTGATTTTGAAATATGTTTCACGTGTGATTATTTCACATGTGAAATTATCACATGTGATTGTTTCACATGTTCCAAAATCACATGTGAAATTTTCACATGTGAAATCATGCGGAATTTTCGTAAGAGTCAAGACTGTTATATTAAGGCAATAAATTATCACAACGTTTGAACAAAATAGTTAAATAAAAGAACAGTTAACAAGATTGGGTTAAAGAAGGCCACCGCGTAAATTAAAATAACAGGTGATTATTTTATTCACTTTCAAATCATCAGTTAAATTGTATCGATCGTGTCTTTCGTTTGTTTTCTTTCGTTTGCGGTTTGAATTAATCTTACCAAACTACCGAGATTTATAGAAAGGTCCATTACCTCTACATAAATGAATTAGTGAAGTAATGTTTTCTCTTGTGATATTGCTCCATTCATTGGAAAGAAAAAGCAAGATTCGAGGTTTTTATTGATAGGTATTAATTCCCCCTTTCTGTACTCTTTATAACCCAACGGGGTTTACACAAGAACCTTATTTTAAAAACAATTAAAATTGCCAAACAGAGTAAAGGTTAAAAATTATCACAAATTCTCAATGAAGCAGTCCAATGAAACTGGAAGGTTGATCTGCGAAACACAATGGGAACAGGCTCTGCGAAAGGGCGGATTAAGGACCCCTGGGGCAAATTTAGATTGTGGGGCTTCAAACATCTGAAAGTTAGCAGGTTGCACCCCGGTCTCTGGTGCTGCGGTGCATGGGAACAGTTATCGCTTATCAGATACTAATATAAATCTTGACTGCTGAGTCTGGGGTTTATTTTAACAAAATAATTTTGTTCTTTATTTTGTGAAGTTAAATCCGTAGGTACACCGCATTAGACAATAGACATGTGTTACTGATCTATAAATGATTCTGTAAAATATTGCAAGATTTTAATTTTTCAAATGATTTTTTGCTTTTGTGGTCTGTTTTTTCCTGCGTTTTAAATTTGAGCTGGACCCGCAGAAGCCCTCTGGAGCTCGGGGCCCTGGAGCACGTGCCCTAGTTGCCCATAGGTTAATCCGCCCCTGGCTCTGCGCAACTTTCGTCGAAATTTCAATTATTTTACCATTGAAATGACAATAATATCAACTAACAATATTGTTTGTATATATAAATACTGCTATGTTTTGTTTTATTGGCACTGACAATGCTCAACAGTTGTCGTGTACCTCTCTCAGTCTTCAGGAAATATATTTTTTTTATAGGAATGTCCAAGCCCGATTTGTTGTATAAAAAACCCTGAATTTTGTACTTTTATAAGAGTTTTTAAAAATATTCTTAAGGAACCACGCAAATATTGTTAATATTGTGAAATATTGATGAGTATTGTAGTAAATGTTGTTTTAGAACACTAAAAAATCTGGTAGGACCAGGTTGTTCATTTTATACTTTGACAACTTACCTGTCAAACTCGTTGTACCTTTTATAAAAGAACTATCTGCGTAGCTGCTTTTGTCACTCTGGGGTTTACTTTTAAAGCTGGAGTCTCTTGGTCATTCTAGTTAATCTAACCACCAGGTAGGCTGTATTTGTAATTATTTTAATAACTGAGATAGTAAAATTACTGATGAACTAAATTCATAAAAAACAAACATGCAGCTTATTTTCTTAAGTTGCTTCGTCCGAAATGTCACTTCTTGACACATTAGGGTCTATTGAAACACATTTAATACAAACTGTTCGTAATTAGCAAACACATATATATATATGATACCTTTTGAAACAATTAGATTACAATTAATATACAACACTTTTATCATAACAGTGACGGCAATAGAATCATAAGGGAGCAATTTCTAAAATCTTCTAGTATTCAAGTTTCTAGTTCGTTAGCAAATAATGTGTCTTTTGATGAACTTCTGAGGGTCAGATGTTTCTATTGTGGGGTATCTACATAGACTGTGGCGAGCATAATAATAAATATAAAATGTTTTCACCGCTTTCTCCCTAAATATAAAAGATTAATGGCGGGACAAGGGAACGTTAATGGGTATCAAAATTTCTGATGGTACATATCTTAGACATAGTATTTATTATAATTTATTATAATTTATTATAATTTATTATATTTCAACATTTAGAAAGTCGAGCTGATAATATAATACATAATGGTTTAAGTAAAACATATACCGATCTAAAAATACCTAATATCAGGTCAATACGTATTTATAACGCTTCTATGGCAGTTTTTAAATCGTTACATCAAATATCCTGTGAACTTTTTAATAACTATTTTATACTCATGAATCATCTTAGAAACACTAGAAATAATGGAAATTGTGTCATTGTACCAAAAGTTAAATTAGAAATAGCAAGGAAGGGCTTCTTCTTTCAAGGAACATTGATTTATAATAGGTTACCAGCGAATATACGCCAGATAAAATCTTTAGTACTTTTTAGAACAGCCTTAAAACAGTTTTTAGAACATGATTTTTGTAAATAATTCATTAGCTAATAATATCAAGGTTTGTATAATATTTTTATTCTTGTAATAGTTAGGCCTTAAATGATGTAACAGGACCCTTACTGATAGCAGTGAAGTTTCACTGAAAAGGTTTTTTATCCTGTTTTTAAATAAAGTTCTATTATTATTATTAGTTGTCTTTGCTATTTGTTTGTTGGAACCGCATCCTGATGCCAAGTAACCTCTTGCAATTTCGCAGCTTGCAGTGGAAAACTATGTTATTTACCTCCATCGCATTGTTTTATATTCAAACTTATTGATATAACAAGTATGGGAATTGTCGAACATAAAACATTCGCAAGATGTTATGGCAGCATGGGACTATTTTGATTTTGATTAAACTATTTAATATTAAGTTAAAACTCAGTTTGTTCCGTTCTCTCTATTTTAGCACTGGTTGAAAAGCCAATATAAATTGTCATAGTTGTTGTGTCAGTCAAAGTCAGATTGATAATCCACTTTATTTACACTAAGGTTCTATATATACAATTCTGATACTAATTAACATATAGCACACATATTCAATATAATTATAACTAATACACTACATCCTCCCGCAAGCGAGATTTAAAACTATATTAATTTTTTTTCGTTTTATTTAACCTAGGTCTTACTAAATAACTATTAATTGCTACTTAATTGTTTACTTACTATAATAATAATTTAATAATAAATATAATCTTTACATTTCCTACGCTTTGAAATGCGCCCAGATCTAGTTCTAATAACAGATGGTTCAACTGTTGTACTAACTTCGTCCTGATTACTAACACTCTGGTTATTATCATCACTACTATTTACAACAATTTGCTGACTCTCTTCATCATCGTATGACGTTTTGCTGTCCATAGAAGCACGAGTCAAATATTTAACATTGACCATTTAAAGTGTTTATCAATTTGCAGGTATCTCTCCCTTGGAACTTTAATATTACGTATCTCACTGTACCAAATTTGGAATCTAGCTTTCGTTTCTTACTTAAATGAGTCAGATAAACAAGATCACCTACTTTAAATTGATGTGGTTTCACGTTGTTTCTCTGATCATGATATGCCTTTACACGCTTTTGATATAATTCTACGTTTTCTCTAACTTTATGTTGGCCTTGAGAGCTCAAGTCTTTACTGCAAGGAAGCGTTGTGCGTATTTCTCGGTTAAACAACATATATACTAGCAGGAGTTTGTTTAGTCATGGGGTGAGGAATACTTCGATACGACATTAAGATTTTACTCAACTCATCTTCCCATGACTTCCCCTCGGACCTAACCGCTTGAAAATTATTTTTCAAATATCTATGAAACCTTTCAATTTTGCCATTGCTTCTTGGATAATACGGAGAACTACGCACATGTTTTATGTTATTATAACTCAAGAAGTATATGCAAATTCGTTAGATATAAACTGTGGCCCATTATCAGAGACAATTTCCTCTGGGTAACCATGCCTAGCAAATATATCTGCTAAAATTCGTATTATATTTCTAGAGTTTATATCTCTTGTTATTACAACTTCTGGGAATGAGGAGTAATAATCAATAAACGTAACTAAGTACTTATCCTCTATGGGACCTACAATATCTACTCCACCCTTTACCCAGGGTCTCTCAGGGAAAGACACTGGTTGTAATGGTGTATTCATATTTAAAGGGCGAGTAACGGCACATGCTTCACAATTTTGTATCAAAGCTTCAATATCTTTATCCATACCAATCCAAAAATACTTTTGTCTTAAATATTGTTTGGTTCTTACAATACCCACATGACTTTCATGTGCTAGCTTCAAAATGCGTTTTTGCGATGACTCTGGTATTATAATACGATTCCCTCGCGACACCACACCGTCATACACTGAAAATTCGTCACGTAACAAATGAAATGGCTCAATATTTTCATCATCAGACCATGTACCGGATTGAACTAACTTCAACAACACCGATCAAGTTTTATCTTTTGCTGTTGCAGCTTTCACCTCTGAAATCGACAAGGCTCTTTTCGACTCGTCATTTTCGACGACAAATCTGACATACATATCGGCAACCTGACCTGACGTTGTTTCATCTAGCTCAGCTAACGGTAATCTGGAAAGCAGATCCGCAATATTGGATTCTCCAGAAATATGCTCTATCTTATAGTTATACTGATGTAGCCTCCACGCTAAACGCTGTATTCTCGGTGGCAACATTTTCCTACAATCTGGAGCTAGTAAACTTGTCAATGGTTTGTTGTCAATAAGTAAGACAAATTCGTTGCCAAACAAATAATTATGAAATATTTCTGTTGCCCATACAGTGGCTAAGGCTTCACGTTCTATTTGTGAATACCTCTTTTCGGTGGATGACAGAGAGCGACTAATATATGCAACTGGTTTATGTTCACCAGTGCATTGCTTTTGTAATAAAACTGCCCCAAACCCCACGGGACTGGCATCAGTAACTAACAATGTCGGACAACCAAATTTGAAGCATGCCAATACCGGTTCCTTCGAAAGTACGAGTTTCAATTGATTGAACGCTTGAGACCGTTTATCGGACCACGACCACTTAACTTCTTTCCGAGTTAATTCTCTTAGGGGCTCCACTAGGCCCGCATAATGTGGAATAAATTTAGAAACATATCCACATAGACCTAAAAACGATTTTAGCTCTGACACATTTGTTGGCACCGGAGCGTCTCGTATAGCTTTATAGTCTTGACTGGGTCAGGTTTTATACCCCGACTCGACACTACATGACCCAAGACCTTCATTTCTGTGAGTCCGAACTCACATTTACCGGCATTAAGCTTCAAATAACGTTCCCTACATCTTTCAAAAACTTTACGCAATCGCATGATTAATTCATCTATTGTATATGCATGGCTTATCATGTCATCAATGGATACCTCAACTCCTTATAAGCCAAACAAAATTTCTTCCATAACTTTCTGAAACGTTCCGCTAATATCACTAAGACCAAATTGAACTCGCTTAAACTGAAAACATCCCTTATTTGAAATAAAGGTTGTGAAATAGCGTGATTCCTCTGCTAAAGAAAGTTGCAGAAATCCGCTTCTAGCATCGAGTTTAGCGAAATACCAGGAGCCACGCAAAGCATTTAACGTATCGTCCACTTTGGGTAAAGCATGACGTTTACGAATAATTGCTTTGTTTAGCTGTCGATAATCGCAGCAAAGCCTTATTCCGCCTGATTGTTTTGGAACCACGACTAAATTAGAGACCCATGGACTTGGCTTAGTAACTTCCTCAATGACGTCATCTTCCAGCATTTTATCAATTTCATTGTTAACGGCTTCTATTTGACTAAGCGGTATTCTACGCAACGGTTGACTTACTGACTTTGTATTAGGATCTACGTTTAATATTATGTGTAAAATTTGTTATATTACCTAAACCATGAAATAAATCGTTATATTCAATAACTAACGAATTGAGTTTCTCACTATTACAACTAAGTGGAATCCTTGTCAGTGTTCATAAATTTTACTTGTTTCAGAATGCCCAAATCAAAACAACTCTGGCGTCCCAACAATGATTCTGCACGCCCTTCAATGACATATATATATGTCAACAGAATTCATACCTGTGGTCATGTTAGCTTCAAAATCCCAAGCACTTCAGAGGGGTTTGTTGACCATACGCTACGAACTTCTTTTTCGTGTCTTTGAGCGGGTATCGCTTGAACTGCAAAGCAAAAAAAAACAAGCAACTAAACAAAAGCAACTAAACTGGATCCCATATTACGATGATGTGAAGATCCTTAAAGCAACAACAGCCTTTAAACGCATTAACAGTGAATCTCCGGAATATTTGGAGAATATGTTGAAGTTGAATTCCAGTGTAAACAGTAGAGCTACTAGATATTGTAATTTAAATTTCCTATGCCCCAAATACAAGCGAGAAACTGAAGGCGGTCGTACATTTACTGTTACGTCCATAAAACAATGGAACCAGTTGCCTAAGTCAGTACGTGATAAGGGGACGGTGGCATCATTTAATCATACTACTTTTTAAGGAGAGCTACGAAAACATTGATCACTTTATCATATGATCTTGTATATAATAGAGTAATATAGCACAATAATCTTTCTACCAGATTTTAGTAATATCTATAGTACATGTAATTAGTTTTTAGTTTAATGTCTGTACTAGTATAGGTTGAGAGCCACAAATTTATCAGTGCAAACTGGCATGTGTAACTCTCGTTAAATAAAGTCTTCATTCATTCATTCACTGTTCTTTATACAGTTGAGAGGAAATAATATTCTGCTTACACCCCGTGTCGCCAACCATTTTTGTTTTCCGGCCATTAATGTTTATTAAGACGCGATCATCATTATTCTTCAAAAATAATACACGCTCTTCATCTGACTGACTATCATCTGTGTCGATCCCGTTTCCACTTTCGACCGCATTTGCTTATTGTATACAAATCCGACAAACCGATTGATTACAAATTGACATTTACAGTAAACAGCGCCCGTCATGTGCTTAGCATTGTCCATAGAGCAAATTTAATGCCGTTGGACTTCAGCTTTTGCTGTCGAACCCTTCCCCCCTTTACTTCCATCCTTATTAAACCCCACAGTTTCACTACCTCCTAGGTTATTCAGCCACCCTACAGATAACACATAAAGCAACGTCCAAAGAGCATAATTCATGCCGTTGGTCGTTAGCTTTTGTTTCACTACGGAACAACCTCCCCTTTGTCTAATTGCCCCATGATGTCTTGTATGTCGACTACAATTACGAGTGGTTAACAGTTAACACCTATACTATCATAATTCACTCGTATATTATGTTTCCTTCATCCAATTCACCGATAATATATATAATAACTATAATATACTGTGTCTATATAGCTACTCCATTCAAATCCGCAGAATTATTTGCGGCCATGATAACCGGTGACGATGCCATCGATGATGATATCGTGAACAAGTTATTGATGTTCACGGATGAACAACTAGAACAAGATAGCATAGATGAGGCGGAACTTTTAGATATTGATTTGACGGAACATACAACTGATACATACAACAACGCAAACGACCAAACAAATGACAACCAACAACTAGAAAACGCCCAGACTGACAGAGAAACCTTGGACAACACCTCTTTCGACATGACTAACTTGAATGACAGTATCCTCACACCAACAACCATACAGATAACTAACAAACCAAATTACACTGACAATAACAACAGATCACCCAACAATCAGAACTCACCACACAATCCCACCAACCAGGAAAATATAGAACATGACGTAACCAACAATGCCAATATTATAATCAACAATAACAATGCAACTTTAACAAACAATCTGGACCCATCACATGATACTGCCAACCAATACAACATGGAACAGGACGAAACTAACATTGGAGCATCAACTAGCAATACACATGGACAACAACCTGATGAGACAAACATAAACTTTGACAGCATGCCAACCAACCTACTTGAATCCTTCCGCACACTTTATACACTAAAACACAAACGAAACAAACAACGGACTACGATTCACAACCTAACAGAACACCACAACACACATACAACACCTGAAGGCCTTAGAATCAAACACAAACCTACCATCGACCTACCATCACGATTTAGAGAACGTTGGGAAAGGACATTAGAAAATGCCTCCAATGATCTACTAAAAATCGTCTTGGACTGCCACCACTGGACACTACAGGACACAAACAACAAAATACTACTCCGTGAACAACATATTCGTGACACCACCAATAACAAACAACTGGCTAACAATATAATAAACAAAACTAACATAATAGGGGACAAATACACTAAACGAACAATCACTTCTAAGATTAAATCCACCAACCGACTGAAAAGACTCCAACATACTAACACTACACCAACCAACCCACACAACAACAACTACAACAACAGAAATACAAAGCAACCTACCAAATCTACTAGGACAACAAAACAACACACGCCCAAACACTCATCACATAGACATCTTCCCTCTCCAATTCCTTCACCATCACCATTACTTTCCATTCACACTACTACACCCACCCCACAATTGGCCCATCAACATTATACACCACAACAACAACTGGCTCATCACACACCACACACAATTACTACACCTAAAAATCACCCACATACCTACAGTAACAAACACACAACCACCAGAAACAATACCACCACACAAAAGGTTCAACAAACGCTGTTCCACATGCCCACACCTACATATCATCCTACTAATAATACTAATTGCCTCATAACACCAAACATCACCCAACACATTGAACATGGCATTCAGGATTTTCTCCACAAACACCTTCAGAACAACAACAAATAACTACCACAACAACTACATGCACAACCTCCTACAACAAAAATTCACTAACTAAATACATGAACATCAAACGCAATAACAACAATAACAGATACAAAAACAAAATAAATATACACAAAAAGATACACAACCGACTTATAACCAACAGTGTCGTTAACCTATCACACACACCATTACCTACATCCACTAAACGTATACTATCCAAAGGACTAAAATTTATACCAACACCAAAACCAACACACTACAAACCAATTTACCACTCATTTATCAACTACAGATACAACATGTATACTAAATATTTCTTTAGAGACCAAAACTGTTCAAAACACCCCTTCAAAACCCCCAACAAATTCACACCACCCACACCGGACAATTCTAACCTTCTTAAATACATTTCACACATATACCATGACTTAAAAACACTTCACACACAACAAACCAATACAACATGTAACATATCACCCACAGAACGCAACTCGATAAATCAACTTATAAGCAACAATGATCTCATAATCAAACCAGCAGATAAGGGAGGAGCCATTGTAATCTGGCCCAAAAATGACTATCTTGCTGAGGCTTATAAACAACTCCACAACACCAAACATTACAAAAAAATCACTAATGACCCAACACAGCCATTATTACAACAAATTAGAACGCTAGTTAAACAGCTACACAATGACAATATTATAGACAACACTACTTTTAAATTCTTATGGCCACAAACTACTACAAGAATGCCTGTACTATATCTCCTTCCCAAAATACATAAACCAGACATACCTGGCAGACCAATCATTTCAGGCTGTGGAGGTCCTACAGAAAAACTCTCTCAGTTTTCTGATTACCTCCTCAAACCGTTAATGAAAACTATACCATCTTACGTTCAAGACACAACTGATTTTCTTAAACGAGTATTTTCACTTAATGACAATCTACCTACTAACCCCATACTTATCACTATAGATGTAAAAAGTCTATATACCAACATACCTAATGATGAAGGTATAAAAGCTTGTACTGATATGTTACAACATCATAACAGCCTTACCAATACAGAACACATGACTGACATACTCACACTCATACTCCAGAATAACTTCTTTACATTTAACAACGAAACCTTCCTACAGATTCACGGCACTGCTATGGGCTCACCCATGGCCCCTTCCTATGCAAACATATTCATGGCAGTCCTTGAAAAACAAATGCTTCAAAATGCACCTGATGGACTGGTACCATTTGAATGGATCAGGTTCATAGATGACATCTTTGCATTGTGGACCCATGGAATTGAAACATTGCATAAATTCTTCAATCACATCAACAATTTCCACCCAACAATTAAATTTGACTACACATACTCCCACCAATCAGTCAATTTCCTTGATACTACCATTTACATTAACAAAGACAACCAATTTGGATCAGACCTATACATCAAACCTACAGACAGAACCTTATTACTACACAATGACTCCTTCCACCCACCATCCTGCAAGGAAGGCATCATCTTCAGCCAGGCACTCAGATATCGACGTATTATCACAGACAACAAACTATTACAAAACAAACTTGATAACCTTTCCATTATACTTATCAACAGAGGATACAATCTAACCACAATTAACAAAGCATTTTCACAAGTTCAACAATACACACAATACGAACTACTATACAAGGAAAAACACCCTAATAACAAAACAAATCCCATCTTCTCCACCCCATTCAACAACAACAACACAACACACATTAGACAAATACTACATAAACATTGGCACATAATCGAAAATGACCCAACATTGAGCATTCTCTGGCCAGAAGCTCCAATTGTAGCATACAAAAGAAATAAGAATCTTAAAGATTCTCTTGTATGTACAAAACTGAGAACTGACACCACAACAAACACAGGCACACAATGACTACTGTACATTCCACAACATGACATATACCAACCAACACTATTACAACACAACATAATTCAATTTTCTATTAGCGAAACTAATATTCTATGCTATGATTGTTATCATATCCCACTACTGGAATGCCGACTGGAACCTCAAGAAACAAGCCAAATAAATCCTCCAGGACTACACTACAGTAACTGTGATGATAAAGACAATCCGGATAAACCAACAGTTCAACAATCAAGATATATCTACAATATAAACTGACCAAAAAACTCCATAAACATTATGAGACATTTCCTTCTACACCACATATATTGTGATTTTTCTCTATGCTCCTACAAGCTTCACCAATATTTCATGCCATCCGAATCCCACCACTGGAATGCCGACTGGAACTTCAAGAAACAAACTAAATAAATCCCGCAAGACTACAGTAACCTATGATGATAAAGACAACCCGGATGAACAAACAGTTTCAACAACCAAGATCACTTCAATATAAACTATATAGATAATCCATCTAATTTTTAAAAAAACCACAGTATCTCACACTACAACAAATGCTATTAGTGTACTACACCTTCACACATATATTTACACCACAAGTCTGGGTAGATAACAGGGGACCTCTGTCGATACTAACCTTTGTCCTTACCCACATCACCCACCTACCCCCACCCTTATAATACTGTATCGATGAGGTCCTTTCAGACTACCCTTCACACACTTTTATCTACACACACTACATCTTTAGTTAAGTGTCTGTAAGCTATAATATAATATATACCAACAATTTGAAGAATACCCAAGCAAATGGGACAACGATATGAGGAATACAATAACTCAATGATGATAAAGATAATCAATGATGAGGATAAAACAACCAATCAACAACCAGGATGACTCCAATATATACCAAAAACTGGTCAACTACAACCAAGATAACTCAATGAACATTGTATATTATGACATTCTGCACATTCTTCTACCAACCATATATGGTAGATTTAATATGGTAGATTTTCCATATTATACATACATGTATATGTTCAGACCATCTATAATTTCAATACTCCTATTATTCATAGCATATACAGTACACACACACTATACCACCCAAGGTTACATTGGGCTGGTAGGTTACTCATGGTTACTTCTTTCAGTTTGATGCATGTCCAAACCCCTTCCCCCTATCCTTCAAATAAAACCCACTAACCCATACCCTAATGGGACTGCATCTTACGAATATGGACCTACATGAGTTATCCATCTCTACTCATCCACCTTACCTGTGGGTCATTCCTTACACACTACCTTCACTATTTTGTTATATATGTATATATTGTGGATAAACATGTAATATTATATAGCTTTCCTTCATCAATTAGTCAATACTATACTACACTTTTGAATACATCAACAGTCTTTAACGTATTATATATTACTACTGCATCTTTGGCTCGCACTGGTAAACACTCATTTTGACACAGGTCCCTACCCTTACTCCAGTCCCACACACAATACCCACTACTTGTATCCCACTGTATTGGACTTGTTCCTATGGACCCATTCTAGTTACCCACTCAATTTCCACAACTTACCTTATTGCTATTCTTCACACATATGGTTCTTTTGCCCATCCACTTTTACCAGTTTTCCAATATATACATGTACATACATAGATATACAGCCTGCCAACAAAATCCAAAAAGATATAACTAATGTATACAACTGATACATACAACAACGCAAACGACCAAACAAATGACAACCAACAACTAGAAAACGCCCAGACTGACAGAGAAACCTTGGACAACACCTCTTTCGACATGACTAACTTGAATGACAGTATCCTCACACCAACAACCATACAGATAACTAACAAACCAAATTACACTGACAATAACAACAGATCACCCAACAATCAGAACTCACCACACAATCCCACCAACCAGGAAAATATAGAACATGACGTAACCAACAATGCCAATATTATAATCAACAATAACAATGCAACTTTAACAAACAATCTGGACCCATCACATGATACTGCCAACCAATACAACATGGAACAGGACGAAACTAACATTGGAGCATCAACTAGCAATACACATGGACAACAACCTGATGAGACAAACATAAACTTTGACAGCATGCCAACCAACCTACTTGAATCCTTCCGCACACTTTATACACTAAAACACAAACGAAACAAACAACGGACTACGATTCACAACCTAACAGAACACCACAACACACATACAACACCTGAAGGCCTTAGAATCAAACACAAACCTACCATCGACCTACCATCACGATTTAGAGAACGTTGGGAAAGGACATTAGAAAATGCCTCCAATGATCTACTAAAAATCGTCTTGGACTGCCACCACTGGACACTACAGGACACAAACAACAAAATACTACTCCGTGAACAACATATTCGTGACACCACCAATAACAAACAACTGGCTAACAATATAATAAACAAAACTAACATAATAGGGGACAAATACACTAAACGAACAATCACTTCTAAGATTAAATCCACCAACCGACTGAAAAGACTCCAACATACTAACACTACACCAACCAACCCACACAACAACAACTACAACAACAGAAATACAAAGCAACCTACCAAATCTACTAGGACAACAAAACAACACACGCCCAAACACTCATCACATAGACATCTTCCCTCTCCAATTCCTTCACCATCACCATTACTTTCCATTCACACTACTACACCCACCCCACAATTGGCCCATCAACATTATACACCACAACAACAACTGGCTCATCACACACCACACACAATTACTACACCTAAAAATCACCCACATACCTACAGTAACAAACACACAACCACCAGAAACAATACCACCACACAAAAGGTTCAACAAACGCTGTTCCACATGCCCACACCTACATATCATCCTACTAATAATACTAATTGCCTCATAACACCAAACATCACCCAACACATTGAACATGGCATTCAGGATTTTCTCCACAAACACCTTCAGAACAACAACAAATAACTACCACAACAACTACATGCACAACCTCCTACAACAAAAATTCACTAACTAAATACATGAACATCAAACGCAATAACAACAATAACAGATACAAAAACAAAATAAATATACACAAAAAGATACACAACCGACTTATAACCAACAGTATATACCAACACCAAAACCAACACACTACAAACCAATTTACCACTCATTTATCAACTACAGATACAACATGTATACTAAATATTTCTTTAGAGACCAAAACTGTTCAAAACACCCCTTCAAAACCCCCAACAAATTCACACCACCCACACCGGACAATTCTAACCTTCTTAAATACATTTCACACATATACCATGACTTAAAAACACTTCACACACAACAAACCAATACAACATGTAACATATCACCCACAGAACGCAACTCGATAAATCAACTTATAAGCAACAATGATCTCATAATCAAACCAGCAGATAAGGGAGGAGCCATTGTAATCTGGCCCAAAAATGACTATCTTGCTGAGGCTTATAAACAACTCCACAACACCAAACATTACAAAAAAATCACTAATGACCCAACACAGCCATTATTACAACAAATTAGAACGCTAGTTAAACAGCTACACAATGACAATATTATAGACAACACTACAGGCAGTTTGTATATTTTGTAGTGTTGTCTATAATATTGTCATTGTGTAGCTGTTTAACTAGCGTTCTAATTTGTTGTAATAATGGCTGTGTTGGGTCATTAGTGATTTTTTTGTAATGTTTGGTGTTGTGGAGTTGTTTATAAGCCTCAGCAAGATAGTCATTTTTGGGCCAGATTACAATGGCTCCTCCCTTATCTGCTGGTTTGATTATGAGATCATTGTTGCTTATAAGTTGATTTATCGAGTTGCGTTCTGTGGGTGATATGTTACATGTTGTATTGGTTTGTTGTGTGTGAAGTGTTTTTAAGTCATGGTATATGTGTGAAATGTATTTAAGAAGGTTAGAATTGTCCGGTGTGGGTGGTGTGAATTTGTTGGGGGTTTTGAAGGGGTGTTTTGAACAGTTTTGGTCTCTAAAGAAATATTTAGTATACATGTTGTATCTGTAGTTGATAAATGAGTGGTAAATTGGTTTGTAGTGTGTTGGTTTTGGTGTTGGTATAAATTTTAGTCCTTTGGATAGTATACGTTTAGTGGATGTAGGTAATGGTGTGTGTGATTACAAATCACAATTGATATTTTTGATATTTTAGATTTGTATACATATACAGTTTTGACAATTGACGGATATAATAGCGCAAATATCATAACACCACGTGTTAAGCATTGTCCAAAGAGCAAATTTCATGCCGTTGGCCTTTAGCTTTTGCTGCTATACCCTTCCCCTTTAACTTCTACATTATTACACCTTACAGTCTTGCTATTTGACAGTTAATTTAGCAACGCGACACACAACGTAGAAAGCACTGTCCAAAGAGCAGATTTCATGCCGTTGGCTTTAGCTTTTATTTATCAACACCTAACTAATCTTCGTATATTAACAATACTCACGATCTTGAACCCCGGTTATCTCCCTTATTATGCCCTAAACACACGGACTTACCCCCTTACCACTAAGATAACTAGTATAACTAAGATAACAAGTATAACTAATAAAATAGTGACTTTGTCGTGGTGACAAATTTAACATTACGCCATTAATAATTAAGTGACAAATTTAACATTACGCCACATCAATAAGGAAGACTTTGTACCTCATACCTACACTTTACAGTTTTTGACAATCGACGGATAATAGCGCAAATATCATAACACCATGTGTTAAGCATTGTCCAAAGAGCATATTTCATGCCGTTGGCCTTCAGCTTTTGCTGCTAAACCCTTCCCCTTTAACTTCTACATTATTACACCGTACAGTCATACCTACACTTATAGTTTTGACAACCGACGGATAATAGCGCAAATATCATAACACCATGTTAAGCATTGTCCAAAGAGCATATTTCATGCCGTTGGCCTTCAGCTTTTGCTGCTAAACCCTTCCCCTTTAACTTCTACATAATTATTACACCGTACAGTCATACCTACACTTATAGTTTTGACAACCGACGGATAATAGCGCAAATATCATAACACCATGTGTTAAGCATTGTCCAAAGAGTATATTTCATGCCGTTGGCCTTCAGCTTTTGCTGCTAAACCCTTCCCCTTTAACTTCTACATTATTACACCGTACAGTCATACCTACACCTTACAGTTTTGACAATCGACGGATAATAGCGCAAATATCATAACACCATGTGTTAAGCATTGTCCAAAGAGCATATTTCATGCCGTTGGCCTTCAGCTTTTGCTGCTAAACCCTTCCCCTTTAACTTCTACATTATTACACCGTACAGTCTTGCTATTTGACAGTTAATTTAGCAACGCGACACACAACGTAGAAAGCACTGTCCAAATAAAGAGCAGATTACATGCCGTTGGCCTTTAGCTTTGATATCTTCGTGTATTATCTACATATTCTACACGTAATATTAAACTTACAATACTTACGATCTTAAACTCCGGTTATTTACCTTACACACGGACTAATCCCCCTCACCACTTAGATAACTGGTATAACCTGTGGTATAACTAAGATAACAAGTGTAACTAAAATAACTAGAATAATTAAGATAACTAGCTAGTATAACTAATGTAACTAAGATAACTAGTATAACTAATGTAACTAAGATAACTAGTATACTAATGTAACTAAGATAACTAGTATAACTAATGTAACTAATATAACTAAGATAACTACTGTTATATAACTAATACTATAGGTTACCAATTGGTAGTAAGTGCTGCGCAGAGTTCTGTGCAATTTTGGAGTGCTGAGAACAACCGGATGTCGAGAGCTGAACGCAAGTAAGAGGAGTTCTTATCAGAAGTGAAATGCCGCCTCAGGAGTGGAAAACCAGTATAACTAAGAATAATTAATAATATTAACTATGAACTAAGATAACTAATATGTATAACTAGAATAACTAAGATAACTAGTATAACTAAGATAACTAATGTAACTAAGGTAACTAGTATATAACTAAAATAACTAATATAACTAAAATAACTAATATAACTAGAACAACTAAAATAACTAGTATAACTAAGATAACTAGTATAACTAATGTAACTAAGATAACTAGTATAACCAAGATAACTATAGTATAACTCTAATATAACTGCAGTATAACTAATAACTAAGATAACCCTATAGCGGGGAAGGTGGGGATAATCAGGACAATAAGGAAGACTATGTACCTCATGTGGTGACCGATACATGAAACACCAACCGACCTGGTAACTAATGACGCAACTCACGTATATACTGTTTTACCAACAACGCCCTCAGTGACAATTTGTATTTGACGAAGCCCAAGCTAGTACAACGATCGAGAACGAACCTTTTAACTACGACAGCCTTTCAACCCTACACTCATGGCACGACGCGTTGGACTTTCCCTAACAAACAACACTTTGGTAAGCAATCACTTAAATTTTCTTTCCTTACAGTTACACGCATATTTTGTTTACTCCGCGCATTATTATTTATCTTCCAACGAAAAAACATCAACTGCCAACCCGATACCCTGCTGAAGAGACCAATAAAGGTCGAAACGCGTACAGGGTTATCCCGCATGTTATGCTATGCACTATACAATTATACGCATCTTTACTCTCTGTTTCTGTATTTTATTCATACCTTTTATTCAGTTTACACTTCATGTCCAGCGCGCGTTGCAATATGATACGTATTATAGTCAGTGGCTAAATGCGCTTATTGTTACAATCCCCGTCCCCATAGTTTTCTACATTTACATATACAGGACTGAGGACATCATTGTGGTTCCCATTACCTACTCCAAAACCAAAAAACAATGAATATCTCTTGTAGCGAAAGGATAGAGCTAATCCAGGCTCGCCACAATTGTATAGTCCCTACTTCACTACCCTTTACAGTTTTGACAATTGACGGATATAATAGCGCAAATATCATAACACCACGTGTTAAGCATTGTCCAAAGAGCAAATTTCATGCCGTTGGCCTTTAGCTTTTGCTGCTATACCCTTCCCCTTTAACTTCTACATTATTACACCTTACAGTCTTGCTATTTGACAGTTAATTTAGCAACGCGACACACAACGTAGAAAGCACTGTCCAAAGAGCAGATTTCATGCCGTTGGCTTTAGCTTTTATTTATCAACACCTAACTAATCTTCGTATATTAACAATACTCACGATCTTGAACCCCGGTTATCTCCCTTATTATGCCCTAAACACACGGACTTACCCCCTTACCACTAAGATAACTAGTATAACTAAGATAACAAGTATAACTAATAAAATAGTGACTTTGTCGTGGTGACAAATTTAACATTACGCCATTAATAATTAAGTGACAAATTTAACATTACGCCACATCAATAAGGAAGACTTTGTACCTCATACCTACACTTTACAGTTTTGACAATCGACGGATAATAGCGCAAATATCATAACACCATGTGTTAAGCATTGTCCAAAGAGCATATTTCATGCCGTTGGCCTTCAGCTTTTGCTGCTAAACCCTTCCCCTTTAACTTCTACATTATTACACCGTACAGTCATACCTACACTTATAGTTTTGACAACCGACGGATAATAGCGCAAATATCATAACACCATGTTAAGCATTGTCCAAAGAGCATATTTCATGCCGTTGGCCTTCAGCTTTTGCTGCTAAACCCTTCCCCTTTAACTTCTACATAATTATTACACCGTACAGTCATACCTACACTTATAGTTTTGACAACCGACGGATAATAGCGCAAATATCATAACACCATGTGTTAAGCATTGTCCAAAGAGTATATTTCATGCCGTTGGCCTTCAGCTTTTGCTGCTAAACCCTTCCCCTTTAACTTCTACATTATTACACCGTACAGTCATACCTACACCTTACAGTTTTGACAATCGACGGATAATAGCGCAAATATCATAACACCATGTGTTAAGCATTGTCCAAAGAGCATATTTCATGCCGTTGGCCTTCAGCTTTTGCTGCTAAACCCTTCCCCTTTAACTTCTACATTATTACACCGTACAGTCTTGCTATTTGACAGTTAATTTAGCAACGCGACACACAACGTAGAAAGCACTGTCCAAATAAAGAGCAGATTACATGCCGTTGGCCTTTAGCTTTGATATCTTCGTGTATTATCTACATATTCTACACGTAATATTAAACTTACAATACTTACGATCTTAAACTCCGGTTATTTACCTTACACACGGACTAATCCCCCTCACCACTTAGATAACTGGTATAACCTGTGGTATAACTAAGATAACAAGTGTAACTAAAATAACTAGAATAATTAAGATAACTAGCTAGTATAACTAATGTAACTAAGATAACTAGTATAACTAATGTAACTAAGATAACTAGTATACTAATGTAACTAAGATAACTAGTATAACTAATGTAACTAATATAACTAAGATAACTACTGTTATATAACTAATACTATAGGTTACCAATTGGTAGTAAGTGCTGCGCAGAGTTCTGTGCAATTTTGGAGTGCTGAGAACAACCGGATGTCGAGAGCTGAACGCAAGTAAGAGGAGTTCTTATCAGAAGTGAAATGCCGCCTCAGGAGTGGAAAACCAGTATAACTAAGAATAATTAATAATATTAACTATGAACTAAGATAACTAATATGTATAACTAGAATAACTAAGATAACTAGTATAACTAAGATAACTAATGTAACTAAGGTAACTAGTATATAACTAAAATAACTAATATAACTAAAATAACTAATATAACTAGAACAACTAAAATAACTAGTATAACTAAGATAACTAGTATAACTAATGTAACTAAGATAACTAGTATAACCAAGATAACTATAGTATAACTCTAATATAACTGCAGTATAACTAATAACTAAGATAACCCTATAGCGGGGAAGGTGGGGATAATCAGGACAATAAGGAAGACTATGTACCTCATGTGGTGACCGATACATGAAACACCAACCGACCTGGTAACTAATGACGCAACTCACGTATATACTGTTTTACCAACAACGCCCTCAGTGACAATTTGTATTTGACGAAGCCCAAGCTAGTACAACGATCGAGAACGAACCTTTTAACTACGACAGCCTTTCAACCCTACACTCATGGCACGACGCGTTGGACTTTCCCTAACAAACAACACTTTGGTAAGCAATCACTTAAATTTTCTTTCCTTACAGTTACACGCATATTTTGTTTACTCCGCGCATTATTATTTATCTTCCAACGAAAAAACATCAACTGCCAACCCGATACCCTGCTGAAGAGACCAATAAAGGTCGAAACGCGTACAGGGTTATCCCGCATGTTATGCTATGCACTATACAATTATACGCATCTTTACTCTCTGTTTCTGTATTTTATTCATACCTTTTATTCAGTTTACACTTCATGTCCAGCGCGCGTTGCAATATGATACGTATTATAGTCAGTGGCTAAATGCGCTTATTGTTACAATCCCCGTCCCCATAGTTTTCTACATTTACATATACAGGACTGAGGACATCATTGTGGTTCCCATTACCTACTCCAAAACCAAAAAACAATGAATATCTCTTGTAGCGAAAGGATAGAGCTAATCCAGGCTCGCCACAATTGTATAGTCCCTACTTCACTACCCTTTACAGTTTTGACAATTGACGGATATAATAGCGCAAATATCATAACACCACGTGTTAAGCATTGTCCAAAGAGCAAATTTCATGCCGTTGGCCTTGAGCTTTTGCTGCTATACCCTTCCCCTTTAACTTCTACATTATTACACCTTACAGTCTTGCTATTTGACAGTTAATTTAGCAACGCGACACACAACGTAGAAAGCACTGTCCAAAGAGCAGATTTCATGCCGTTGGCTTTAGCTTTTATTTATCAACACCTAACTAATCTTCGTATATTAACAATACTCACGATCTTGAACCCCGGTTATCTCCCTTATTATGCCCTAAACACACGGACTTACCCCCTTACCACTAAGATAACTAGTATAACTAAGATAACAAGTATAACTAATAAAATAGTGACTTTGTCGTGGTGACAAATTTAACATTACGCCATTAATAATTAAGTGACAAATTTAACATTACGCCACATCAATAAGGAAGACTTTGTACCTCATACCTACACTTTACAGTTTTGACAATCGACGGATAATAGCGCAAATATCATAACACCATGTGTTAAGCATTGTCCAAAGAGCATATTTCATGCCGTTGGCCTTCAGCTTTTGCTGCTAAACCCTTCCCCTTTAACTTCTACATTATTACACCGTACAGTCATACCTACACTTATAGTTTTGACAACCGACGGATAATAGCGCAAATATCATAACACCATGTTAAGCATTGTCCAAAGAGCATATTTCATGCCGTTGGCCTTCAGCTTTTGCTGCTAAACCCTTCCCCTTTAACTTCTACATAATTATTACACCGTACAGTCATACCTACACTTATAGTTTTGACAACCGACGGATAATAGCGCAAATATCATAACACCATGTGTTAAGCATTGTCCAAAGAGTATATTTCATGCCGTTGGCCTTCAGCTTTTGCTGCTAAACCCTTCCCCTTTAACTTCTACATTATTACACCGTACAGTCATACCTACACCTTACAGTTTTGACAATCGACGGATAATAGCGCAAATATCATAACACCATGTGTTAAGCATTGTCCAAAGAGCATATTTCATGCCGTTGGCCTTCAGCTTTTGCTGCTAAACCCTTCCCCTTTAACTTCTACATTATTACACCGTACAGTCTTGCTATTTGACAGTTAATTTAGCAACGCGACACACAACGTAGAAAGCACTGTCCAAATAAAGAGCAGATTACATGCCGTTGGCCTTTAGCTTTGATATCTTCGTGTATTATCTACATATTCTACACGTAATATTAAACTTACAATACTTACGATCTTAAACTCCGGTTATTTACCTTACACACGGACTAATCCCCCTCACCACTTAGATAACTGGTATAACCTGTGGTATAACTAAGATAACAAGTGTAACTAAAATAACTAGAATAATTAAGATAACTAGCTAGTATAACTAATGTAACTAAGATAACTAGTATAACTAATGTAACTAAGATAACTAGTATACTAATGTAACTAAGATAACTAGTATAACTAATGTAACTAATATAACTAAGATAACTACTGTTATATAACTAATACTATAGGTTACCAATTGGTAGTAAGTGCTGCGCAGAGTTCTGTGCAATTTTGGAGTGCTGAGAACAACCGGATGTCGAGAGCTGAACGCAAGTAAGAGGAGTTCTTATCAGAAGTGAAATGCCGCCTCAGGAGTGGAAAACCAGTATAACTAAGAATAATTAATAATATTAACTATGAACTAAGATAACTAATATGTATAACTAGAATAACTAAGATAACTAGTATAACTAAGATAACTAATGTAACTAAGGTAACTAGTATATAACTAAAATAACTAATATAACTAAAATAACTAATATAACTAGAACAACTAAAATAACTAGTATAACTAAGATAACTAGTATAACTAATGTAACTAAGATAACTAGTATAACCAAGATAACTATAGTATAACTCTAATATAACTGCAGTATAACTAATAACTAAGATAACCCTATAGCGGGAAGGTGGGGATAATCAGGACAATAAGGAAGACTATGTACCTCATGTGGTGACCGATACATGAAACACCAACCGACCTGGTAACTAATGACGCAACTCACGTATATACTGTTTTACCAACAACGCCCTCAGTGACAATTTGTATTTGACGAAGCCCAAGCTAGTACAACGATCGAGAACGAACCTTTTAACTACGACAGCCTTTCAACCCTACACTCATGGCACGACGCGTTGGACTTTCCCTAACAAACAACACTTTGGTAAGCAATCACTTAAATTTTCTTTCCTTACAGTTACACGCATATTTTGTTTACTCCGCGCATTATTATTTATCTTCCAACGAAAAAACATCAACTGCCAACCCGATACCCTGCTGAAGAGACCAATAAAGGTCGAAACGCGTACAGGGTTATCCCGCATGTTATGCTATGCACTATACAATTATACGCATCTTTACTCTCTGTTTCTGTATTTTATTCATACCTTTTATTCAGTTTACACTTCATATCCAGCGCGCGTTGCAATATGATACGTATTATAGTCAGTGGCTAAATGCGCTTATTGTTACAATCCCCGTCCCCATAGTTTTCTACATTTACATATACAGGACTGAGGACATCATTGTGGTTCCCATTACCTACTCCAAAACCAAAAAACAATGAATATCTCTTGTAGCGAAAGGATAGAGCTAATCCAGGCTCGCCACAATTGTATAGTCCCCTACTTCACTACCCTTTACAGTTTTGACAATTGACGGATATAATAGCGCAAATATCATAACACCACGTGTTAAGCATTGTCCAAAGAGCAAATTTCATGCCGTTGGCCTTTAGCTTTTGCTGCTATACCCTTCCCCTTTAACTTCTACATTATTACACCTTACAGTCTTGCTATTTGACAGTTAATTTAGCAACGCGACACACAACGTAGAAAGCACTGTCCAAAGAGCAGATTTCATGCCGTTGGCTTTAGCTTTTATTTATCAACACCTAACTAATCTTCGTATATTAACAATACTCACGATCTTGAACCCCGGTTATCTCCCTTATTATGCCCTAAACACACGGACTTACCCCCTTACCACTAAGATAACTAGTATAACTAAGATAACAAGTATAACTAATAAAATAGTGACTTTGTCGTGGTGACAAATTTAACATTACGCCATTAATAATTAAGTGACAAATTTAACATTACGCCACATCAATAAGGAAGACTTTGTACCTCATACCTACACTTTACAGTTTTGACAATCGACGGATAATAGCGCAAATATCATAACACCATGTGTTAAGCATTGTCCAAAGAGCATATTTCATGCCGTTGGCCTTCAGCTTTTGCTGCTAAACCCTTCCCCTTTAACTTCTACATTATTACACCGTACAGTCATACCTACACTTATAGTTTTGACAACCGACGGATAATAGCGCAAATATCATAACACCATGTTAAGCATTGTCCAAAGAGCATATTTCATGCCGTTGGCCTTCAGCTTTTGCTGCTAAACCCTTCCCCTTTAACTTCTACATAATTATTACACCGTACAGTCATACCTACACTTATAGTTTTGACAACCGACGGATAATAGCGCAAATATCATAACACCATGTGTTAAGCATTGTCCAAAGAGTATATTTCATGCCGTTGGCCTTCAGCTTTTGCTGCTAAACCCTTCCCCTTTAACTTCTACATTATTACACCGTACAGTCATACCTACACCTTACAGTTTTGACAATCGACGGATAATAGCGCAAATATCATAACACCATGTGTTAAGCATTGTCCAAAGAGCATATTTCATGCCGTTGGCCTTCAGCTTTTGCTGCTAAACCCTTCCCCTTTAACTTCTACATTATTACACCGTACAGTCTTGCTATTTGACAGTTAATTTAGCAACGCGACACACAACGTAGAAAGCACTGTCCAAATAAAGAGCAGATTACATGCCGTTGGCCTTTAGCTTTGATATCTTCGTGTATTATCTACATATTCTACACGTAATATTAAACTTACAATACTTACGATCTTAAAACTCCGGTTATTTACCTTACACACGGACTAATCCCCCTCACCACTTAGATAACTGGTATAACCTGTGGTATAACTAAGATAACAAGTGTAACTAAAATAACTAGAATAATTAAGATAACTAGCTAGTATAACTAATGTAACTAAGATAACTAGTATAACTAATGTAACTAAGATAACTAGTATACTAATGTAACTAAGATAACTAGTATAACTAATGTAACTAATATAACTAAGATAACTACTGTTATATAACTAATACTATAGGTTACCAATTGGTAGTAAGTGCTGCGCAGAGTTCTGTGCAATTTTGGAGTGCTGAGAACAACCGGATGTCGAGAGCTGAACGCAAGTAAGAGGAGTTCTTATCAGAAGTGAAATGCCGCCTCAGGAGTGGAAAACCAGTATAACTAAGAATAATTAATAATATTAACTATGAAACTAAGATAACTAATATGTATAACTAGAATAACTAAGATAACTAGTATAACTAAGATAACTAATGTAACTAAGGTAACTAGTATATAACTAAAATAACTAATATAACTAAAATAACTAATATAACTAGAACAACTAAAATAACTAGTATAACTAAGATAACTAGTATAACTAATGTAACTAAGATAACTAGTATAACCAAGATAACTATAGTATAACTCTAATATAACTGCAGTATAACTAATAACTAAGATAACCCTATAGCGGGGAAGGTGGGGATAATCAGGACAATAAGGAAGACTATGTACCTCATGTGGTGACCGATACATGAAACACCAACCGACCTGGTAACTAATGACGCAACTCACGTATATACTGTTTTACCAACAACGCCCTCAGTGACAATTTGTATTTGACGAAGCCCAAGCTAGTACAACGATCGAGAACGAACCTTTTAACTACGACAGCCTTTCAACCCTACACTCATGGCACGACGCGTTGGACTTTCCCTAACAAACAACACTTTGGTAAGCAATCACTTAAATTTTCTTTCCTTACAGTTACACGCATATTTTGTTTACTCCGCGCATTATTATTTATCTTCCAACGAAAAAACATCAACTGCCAACCCGATACCCTGCTGAAGAGACCAATAAAGGTCGAAACGCGCGTACAGGGTTATCCCGCATGTTATGCTATGCACTATACAATTATACGCATCTTTACTCTCTGTTTCTGTATTTTATTCATACCTTTTATTCAGTTTACACTTCATGTCCAGCGCGCGTTGCAATATGATACGTATTATAGTCAGTGGCTAAATGCGCTTATTGTTACAATCCCCGTCCCCATAGTTTTCTACATTTACATATACAGGACTGAGGACATCATTGTGGTTCCCATTACCTACTCCAAAACCAAAAAACAATGAATATCTCTTGTAGCGAAAGGATAGAGCTAATCCAGGCTCGCCACAATTGTATAGTCCCTACTTCACTACCCTTTACAGTTTTGACAATTGACGGATATAATAGCGCAAATATCATAACACCACGTGTTAAGCATTGTCCAAAGAGCAAATTTCATGCCGTTGGCCTTTAGCTTTTGCTGCTATACCCTTCCCCTTTAACTTCTACATTATTACACCTTACAGTCTTGCTATTTGACAGTTAATTTAGCAACGCGACACACAACGTAGAAAGCACTGTCCAAAGAGCAGATTTCATGCCGTTGGCTTTAGCTTTTATTTATCAACACCTAACTAATCTTCGTATATTAACAATACTCACGATCTTGAACCCCGGTTATCTCCCTTATTATGCCCTAAACACACGGACTTACCCCCTTACCACTAAGATAACTAGTATAACTAAGATAACAAGTATAACTAATAAAATAGTGACTTTGTCGTGGTGACAAATTTAACATTACGCCATTAATAATTAAGTGACAAATTTAACATTACGCCACATCAATAAGGAAGACTTTGTACCTCATACCTACACTTTACAGTTTTGACAATCGACGGATAATAGCGCAAATATCATAACACCATGTGTTAAGCATTGTCCAAAGAGCATATTTCATGCCGTTGGCCTTCAGCTTTTGCTGCTAAACCCTTCCCCTTTAACTTCTACATTATTACACCGTACAGTCATACCTACACTTATAGTTTTGACAACCGACGGATAATAGCGCAAATATCATAACACCATGTTAAGCATTGTCCAAAGAGCATATTTCATGCCGTTGGCCTTCAGCTTTTGCTGCTAAACCCTTCCCCTTTAACTTCTACATAATTATTACACCGTACAGTCATACCTACACTTATAGTTTTGACAACCGACGGATAATAGCGCAAATATCATAACACCATGTGTTAAGCATTGTCCAAAGAGTATATTTCATGCCGTTGGCCTTCAGCTTTTGCTGCTAAACCCTTCCCCTTTAACTTCTACATTATTACACCGTACAGTCATACCTACACCTTACAGTTTTGACAATCGACGGATAATAGCGCAAATATCATAACACCATGTGTTAAGCATTGTCCAAAGAGCATATTTCATGCCGTTGGCCTTCAGCTTTTGCTGCTAAACCCTTCCCCTTTAACTTCTACATTATTACACCGTACAGTCTTGCTATTTGACAGTTAATTTAGCAACGCGACACACAACGTAGAAAGCACTGTCCAAATAAAGAGCAGATTACATGCCGTTGGCCTTTAGCTTTGATATCTTCGTGTATTATCTACATATTCTACACGTAATATTAAACTTACAATACTTACGATCTTAAACTCCGGTTATTTACCTTACACACGGACTAATCCCCCTCACCACTTAGATAACTGGTATAACCTGTGGTATAACTAAGATAACAAGTGTAACTAAAATAACTAGAATAATTAAGATAACTAGCTAGTATAACTAATGTAACTAAGATAACTAGTATAACTAATGTAACTAAGATAACTAGTATACTAATGTAACTAAGATAACTAGTATAACTAATGTAACTAATATAACTAAGATAACTACTGTTTATATAACTAATACTATAGGTTACCAATTGGTAGTAAGTGCTGCGCAGAGTTCTGTGCAATTTTGGAGTGCTGAGAACAACCGGATGTCGAGAGCTGAACGCAAGTAAGAGGAGTTCTTATCAGAAGTGAAATGCCGCCTCAGGAGTGGAAAACCAGTATAACTAAGAATAATTAATAATATTAACTATGAACTAAGATAACTAATATGTATAACTAGAATAACTAAGATAACTAGTATAACTAAGATAACTAATGTAACTAAGGTAACTAGTATATAACTAAAATAACTAATATAACTAAAATAACTAATATAACTAGAACAACTAAAATAACTAGTATAACTAAGATAACTAGTATAACTAATGTAACTAAGATAACTAGTATAACCAAGATAACTATAGTATAACTCTAATATAACTGCAGTATAACTAATAACTAAGATAACCCTATAGCGGGGAAGGTGGGGATAATCAGGACAATAAGGAAGACTATGTACCTCATGTGGTGACCGATACATGAAACACCAACCGACCTGGTAACTAATGACGCAACTCACGTATATACTGTTTTACCAACAACGCCCTCAGTGACAATTTGTATTTGACGAAGCCCAAGCTAGTACAACGATCGAGAACGAACCTTTTAACTACGACAGCCTTTCAACCCTACACTCATGGCACGACGCGTTGGACTTTCCCTAACAAACAACACTTTGGTAAGCAATCACTTAAATTTTCTTTCCTTACAGTTACACGCATATTTTGTTTACTCCGCGCATTATTATTTATCTTCCAACGAAAAAACATCAACTGCCAACCCGATACCCTGCTGAAGAGACCAATAAAGGTCGAAACGCGTACAGGGTTATCCCGCATGTTATGCTATGCACTATACAATTATACGCATCTTTACTCTCTGTTTCTGTATTTTATTCATACCTTTTATTCAGTTTACACTTCATGTCCAGCGCGCGTTGCAATATGATACGTATTATAGTCAGTGGCTAAATGCGCTTATTGTTACAATCCCCGTCCCCATAGTTTTCTACATTTACATATACAGGACTGAGGACATCATTGTGGTTCCCATTACCTACTCCAAAACCAAAAAACAATGAATATCTCTTGTAGCGAAAGGATAGAGCTAATCCAGGCTCGCCACAATTGTATAGTCCCTACTTCACTACCCTTTACAGTTTTGACAATTGACGGATATAATAGCGCAAATATCATAACACCACGTGTTAAGCATTGTCCAAAGAGCAAATTTCATGCCGTTGGCCTTGAGCTTTTGCTGCTATACCCTTCCCCTTTAACTTCTACATTATTACACCTTACAGTCTTGCTATTTGACAGTTAATTTAGCAACGCGACACACAACGTAGAAAGCACTGTCCAAAGAGCAGATTTCATGCCGTTGGCTTTAGCTTTTATTTATCAACACCTAACTAATCTTCGTATATTAACAATACTCACGATCTTGAACCCCGGTTATCTCCCTTATTATGCCCTAAACACACGGACTTACCCCCTTACCACTAAGATAACTAGTATAAACTAAGATAACAAGTATAACTAATAAAATAGTGACTTTGTCGTGGTGACAAATTTAACATTACGCCATTAATAATTAAGTGACAAATTTAACATTACGCCACATCAATAAGGAAGACTTTGTACCTCATACCTACACTTTACAGTTTTGACAATCGACGGATAATAGCGCAAATATCATAACACCATGTGTTAAGCATTGTCCAAAGAGCATATTTCATGCCGTTGGCCTTCAGCTTTTGCTGCTAAACCCTTCCCCTTTAACTTCTACATTATTACACCGTACAGTCATACCTACACTTATAGTTTTGACAACCGACGGATAATAGCGCAAATATCATAACACCATGTTAAGCATTGTCCAAAGAGCATATTTCATGCCGTTGGCCTTCAGCTTTTGCTGCTAAACCCTTCCCCTTTAACTTCTACATAATTATTACACCGTACAGTCATACCTACACTTATAGTTTTGACAACCGACGGATAATAGCGCAAATATCATAACACCATGTGTTAAGCATTGTCCAAAGAGTATATTTCATGCCGTTGGCCTTCAGCTTTTGCTGCTAAACCCTTCCCCTTTAACTTCTACATTATTACACCGTACAGTCATACCTACACCTTACAGTTTTGACAATCGACGGATAATAGCGCAAATATCATAACACCATGTGTTAAGCATTGTCCAAAGAGCATATTTCATGCCGTTGGCCTTCAGCTTTTGCTGCTAAACCCTTCCCCTTTAACTTCTACATTATTACACCGTACAGTCTTGCTATTTGACAGTTAATTTAGCAACGCGACACACAACGTAGAAAGCACTGTCCAAATAAAGAGCAGATTACATGCCGTTGGCCTTTAGCTTTGATATCTTCGTGTATTATCTACATATTCTACACGTAATATTAAACTTACAATACTTACGATCTTAAACTCCGGTTATTTACCTTACACACGGACTAATCCCCCTCACCACTTAGATAACTGGTATAACCTGTGGTATAACTAAGATAACAAGTGTAACTAAAATAACTAGAATAATTAAGATAACTAGCTAGTATAACTAATGTAACTAAGATAACTAGTATAACTAATGTAACTAAGATAACTAGTATACTAATGTAACTAAGATAACTAGTATAACTAATGTAACTAATATAACTAAGATAACTACTGTTATATAACTAATACTATAGGTTACCAATTGGTAGTAAGTGCTGCGCAGAGTTCTGTGCAATTTTGGAGTGCTGAGAACAACCGGATGTCGAGAGCTGAACGCAAGTAAGAGGAGTTCTTATCAGAAGTGAAATGCCGCCTCAGGAGTGGAAAACCAGTATAACTAAGAATAATTAATAATATTAACTATGAAACTAAGATAACTAATATGTATAACTAGAATAACTAAGATAACTAGTATAACTAAGATAACTAATGTAACTAAGGTAACTAGTATATAACTAAAATAACTAATATAACTAAAATAACTAATATAACTAGAACAACTAAAATAACTAGTATAACTAAGATAACTAGTATAACTAATGTAACTAAGATAACTAGTATAACCAAGATAACTATAGTATAACTCTAATATAACTGCAGTATAACTAATAACTAAGATAACCCTATAGCGGGGAAGGTGGGGATAATCAGGACAATAAGGAAGACTATGTACCTCATGTGGTGACCGATACATGAAACACCAACCGACCTGGTAACTAATGACGCAACTCACGTATATACTGTTTTACCAACAACGCCCTCAGTGACAATTTGTATTTGACGAAGCCCAAGCTAGTACAACGATCGAGAACGAACCTTTTAACTACGACAGCCTTTCAACCCTACACTCATGGCACGACGCGTTGGACTTTCCCTAACAAACAACACTTTGGTAAGCAATCACATTACTGTATACAAATGCTCTTCGATTTTCTCCCCGAATGTCTTTGTGCTCTCTTGATCTGCAAACCCGTGCAAAGTGTCCAAATTTATTACACTTATTGCACTTTTTGTCTTTTGAACTCGATCCCATCCTCGTCGCCAATGTTGTGTCAGTCCCTTTACATTCCGCGGGTTTATGACCAGCTCCACCACACCTGTAGCAGGAAAACTTGCCTTCTGTGTGCACTCGGTTTAGATTAATTGGTAGGCCATTGTCATTTTGTCCGGTTAAAAGTCTCGCTTCGTTGACTACACTTTCTTTGTTTCTTGCTATTTTCACGGCTTTAGCGAGATCCAAATTATCCTGCGACAATAAACGTTCCTTTAAATGCCTTGAGTTGCATTTTTCAACTATTTGGTCGCGCAACATTTCATCTTCCAACCCTCCGAACTCGCATGTTTTGACTGGTTCTCGCAAGGTCGTCAAGTATGCATCAATGGTTTCGCCCATGTGTTGCTGTCTGCTTCGGAATTTATATCTTTCCGCCACCACATTTCGTTTGGGTGCGAAGTAATTCTAGAGCAGTTCTTGTGTTGCTTCTAAGGTATCTTTAATACCGGGAAGTGTGTTGAAAATTCTCTGGACGGCCGGTCCCAGACAATGCAGCATCGTTGCTTGCTGTACTGCTTTAGATTTGTTTTCAAGCTCAAGGGCTGTAGCATAAATCGTGAAAGCGTCTATCCACGTCTTCCATTCTGTATATTGATCAGCCGAACCCGTGTTGAATTGCTTTGGTGGTGAGAGATTTTCGGCCATCCTCGTCGCCAATGTTGTGTCAGTCAAAGCCAGATTGATAATCCACTTTATTCACACTAAGGTTCTATATATACAATTCTGATACTAATTAACATATAGCATATATAATTCGATATAATTATAACTAATACACTACAATAGTCGTGAAAGATTAACAAACGACCTGTTTTAACGATTTATAACATTAAAAAGAAACTGGACAGAAACATGTGGTTCATTTATTCAATAGGAGCTTACCAGTCAAGGGTTATTAAAAGTTTTAACCC